>MAIP01000049.1:0-151264 GCA_001736125.1 Pseudozyma tsukubaensis | reverse complement strand
TTAACTTCGCAGATCGGACGGGATGCGGTGCTTTCAAGGTTCTATGGCCGCAGATGCAAGTTGGCATTTCCTGAAGCAATATATACAATTTGCACTCTCGAGCTTTAGGTACGACACTGTTCAGCAACGAAAAACCACAATCAGGCGCGGCTTCTGCGACCATTCACATGCAGAATGTATGAAAGTGATGTGCTTCATTGCAAGTAAAAGGGTATATAGACGACGATAGTCGAAAGTGACGAATGAGGACAGAGGTGTACGCCGCCGCATCTTGCTACAGTGGCATGGTACGCAGACGCTTGACCAGCTTGGCCTGCTCGTTGGCCGCTGTTGCCTGTTCCAGTATCGACACTTGTAGACTGGTGATATCAATGACCGAGTTCTTGAGCGTGTCGGCAACCTCGGCTTTCCTCTTGAGCTCGACAGCGATGGGTTTGCTGCTTTGGCGGAGCCTTTCGGCATGCTCCTTCTCTACTGCTCGACGTCGTTGTTCGTTCTTAGCTTCCAGGGCGCGGATGACCGCCGCTCTCCTCTCCATTGCCTCTGCTCGCCGAGTTGGGAGGGCCTTACGGAACCCAATGACTTCGGTGGTCAGTGTGTTGGCTTGATCGTTAAGCACCTGTACCCGTCTCGATAGTTCTTCGTCGAATGGCTCGACTCCTGCGATCGACATCATATCAAGAAGAAGTGGTCCCGTTCAGCTTCCAGATCTCTCGCCTTTCTCGAACGCCATCATGGCCGCGTTTCCATTGCGCTTACCTTTACTGTGCTTCGAATATTCGTGCGGAGACATGCCGTTGTATAACAGGTTGCGCTCAATCTTTGCTTTCGCCGCTCCCGTCAACTGATCCCGGGCAATAGGCGATTACAAAATGCGGAGCGAGAGAGTGTCAGCAGATGTACACCATCGACGATACTAACATCTGTTGACGGCTGTCCATATATACTCACCCTCTTGATCATCTTGTCTACCAGAGCTTTCAGCGCCTTGTCGCGCTCAAGTTCGCTACCAAATTCCATTTGGGCGACTTTGTGGGCGTGTTGATTGATGGCATGGAGGACGTGTTCCAAGTCGGCCGGACGGTCCAGATTCAAACGAGGAAAGTGGCTCGACATTGTGATCGCTTAGTTGCAGCGGCGCTGTTCCGGTGACGTTCTGATGCTGTGATGTGATGCGAATGAGAGAGGCGCACGATTGCTGAGGGATGCGGATCAGCCGATAAAAGCAAGTCAGAAGACTCGGATTGTGCTTCGGATGGTGACCGACTGTAAGACGAGATCGTGGGAACGTGATTGGCGAGCTGGAACCAGGCGGCGTAGTGAGCTTTGAGGCTGAAGAAAGTCACAGTGACGGAAAGATAAGATGGTAGTCACAAAGACAGTCGTCGGCGTGTCCGATGAATTGCAATCACAATCAACACTCTCGACTTTCGGAATTGCCGCCGGACAGCGTTGAGGTGGTGCTTCACCACAAGAGCGCGCTTTCTCCTCACTCTCTTTTTTTTTGGAAAAGTAACAAAAATGCAGCAGGCTAGAAAAACACGCATCGCGAGCTCACGCGTCGAAGGCGAAAAGGGCGACTTTCCTCCACCTCTGCGCTTGCTGTCGGCTATCTGCCGCATCTCAAGGCTCAGCTTCCGCAAGCTTGGGCCTTTGAGCTGAGACCCTGTTCAAGCGTGCGTGTGGTGTGTTGCTTTCCTGACTTTTTGACTCTAACTCTGATTTTTTTACCGAAGAAGCTTTGGATCAATCTTCTTACACATTCACACTCAACGCTACTCAGCTGTTCCGCACGACTGCGGGAAGTCGGATCCTTTTGCGCTCTGGCGGCATCACACGCACCTTTTCTCTCCACCACACCACACTGCATAGTGGCATCGATCAATCCATGCTGCGCAATTGCGCTCCTCACTTTTCAACATGACGGACGATCGATCCGTAGCATCCGTGCGGAAAGCAAGCCGACGCCTCGTCCTACTGCCACGCTCGCTAGCGCAGGTCATCGGCGACTGCTTCGATGACCATCGATTTGATCAGGCCGTCCAGCTTCTGGAGAGCGTCAGGGCCGATGGTCTCAGCATCCCCTCGGACATAGCTCAGAAGCTAGTCGCTCTGGCTCTCTGCTCGCTTTCGCCCGGCCAAATCGCTTCTACCTCCCAATGGACCTACGAGCATCAACTCCACGATACTGCTGTCCGACTCTTAGCGCAGCCAAAGGCAAAGAAGGGTGTGACATCGGAAAAGCCCACAGAAGCCGCAATCCTCAAGGCGGTATCCTTGCTGCTACAGAATACCGAGGCCAGCGACATCTACGCCGATTCGGATCCGGATTGGAATGCAGAGGAGTCCTCCGAAAACAACCATGCGGCAGCCTTTTCCGTACGTCAGACGCTCAAGTCGCTGCCGTCCAGGAGGAGGCCGCTCATCGAACCACAATCCGCTTCTTCGACCACCCCGAGACGCGCCCGCAGCGGTTCAGTCAAATCCGACAGCGAGCACGAGACTTCTTTCGAGCTTAGTTCCATTGATCGTTGGATACGCGAAGACCTGAATACAGCGGAAGATGCGTGGGATCTGCTGTGCGATCGGCACTTTTCCAAGAAGGGCGACGAATCAGAAGCGGATGCATCGGTCCGACTGGGCGAGTTCTGGATGAGCAATGCCGAACGCAAACGCTATCAAAAGCAGCTACAAGCGACGGACGAGACCCATCAGCGACTTGAGGACAAACTCCGAGAACTCCGTCGGAAGGCATTCAACGAAGGCATCAGCAGTGACGAAGATTCGAACGACGACGACGACGCCGACCCTCTCGAGGGTCTCTATACTGCCGCTCGAAAGAAGAAGCGGCTCACAAAGTCCAAGAAAACCGCTTTCCACGCTCCGCCAGCTAAACCACCTCGTACGGACAAGCCAGCAGCCTTGTCACGCCCCGATGAAGACGCACAGCATTCCCACATCAGAATGAAGGAAGGTGCATGGCGAACGCTCTCTGTGCTGCTTCGGCTTTGGCAGCGCGTATCCTCGCAAGAGGCATCAGCACCTTCGGACGCCGCCACGGCCGTAGATGAACAACGGCCACTCTTGTGGCAATTCCCTCCGAGACACCGAGCGAATGGCAACAACGGCAGCTCATCAAAGAGATTCCGTACTAGCGACAATGATGTGACAGACGACATCAATCGGGCTCTGAATGTTGGTTTCTCCTTTCCCCGCATTTTGCCGGCACTCACACCACTCTCGACGGGCATCGATGCAGCCTCGGACCTCTTCGATACCGCTACATTCAGCAGAACTCGTGGAGACAGTCGCCTCATGTCCTCGGTCCCATCAACGCAGCTCTTGCAGAGACAAGACATCGGAGGCGACTTTAACGAAAGCTGTATGAGCTTGCGCGCTGACACAGCCGCTCGACTGTTCGAGTCCATTCATGAGCTGGTCCATCTTGGACATGTCCATCCTGCTCCTTTTATTGAGGGTATCGCGGACCGTGTGGAAGCACTTCACGTCCATACGATCGAGGGACTCATGCAACCGCTTATCGACAGGCAGCCCTTGGTCGTCGCAAAGGTCCTGACCATGTACCTCAACGACTCGGCGCGAATCCCATCGAGCAAGCAAAAGCTGAAGGCGGAAGCGGATGTCACATATCATTTCGACAACCACCTCACGATTTCTCACGGAGCTGCGCTAGCATACGCGATGCCAAACGAGGAAGAAGCACTTGCACTATTGAGGAGAACCGTGCAGCAGAGTCAGGACAACGATGCCAGAGCGGTGCTGGACTTTCTGTCGCTCAACAACCTGGAATTTCACAGCTCAGCAAATTCCAGTTCTGCGTTGATCTTCCCAACGAAGGACGAAAGTCGCAAGGTCACTGTGGTCCGAAAAAGACCGCCGAAGCCGTTCAAGAGCGAGGCGCGATCGCTCAAAAAGGGGAAAACGCAGAACAGCACGAACGGCAATACAGATGCGGATGCAGCTGCGAGTGCAGCCACCGTCGTGACATCCAAAATGAAGAAGGGCGGCTTGCTTGCCTTTGCCTTCTTACGGGTCGTGCAGATGCAATCGCGGGAGCGCATCAACCGAATGAAACTTCTAATCGCACAGGCACTTGTGAATATGCATCACACAGACTGCCTCAACCGAGAGACGGCAGATGCTAGCAGCAGCACCTCGTCCAGCTCGCTTTCCTCGCAATCATCAACGCCGCGAGCTCTCGTCGATCCTGTTGACGAGGCTGTGGAGACTGGCGTCACGCACAACATCGAAACTCGAAAGCAAATGCTGCGTCTCTTCCTGTCACAGCTCGGTAAAGCACTCTTACGCGACGTTGAAGAATTCAAGAAATGTGTCCAAGCGATGGAGACGCACTGCGATGGCCCAACCTCTGTCGAATTGGACAACGGTGCGAATGATGGAGTCGGAGCTACGCGTGGAATGGCAGCTCTTCCATCAATGGATGTGACGTTGGAGAAGGCTCAAGAGTGTCTGCAAGCGACGCAGGATTGGGAGAAGAGCACAGAGTATTTGCGCGATTCGATGGCTTAAGGATTGCCGCACTGCAAGATCTCGCTAGCATCTTAGTTGGACCAAGCAATGTCTCCCAATCGGACTCTTTGCAGCCCGAGAAGCGAGACACGAAAGAGGGTGATGAAGAGAGAATGAGATTGACGGTGACGATATGTTACATGATGCCGATGTTGCGTTGAAAGACGAAAGCCAAACCGAAGAATGAAGATTGAAGCCGTGCTGCCGTCGGCGTTCACTCGACACGACCGAGCCTCCTTTCCACACTGCCCACCACCTTTGCCCACGCCCTCAAACCCTGATACCTTGCCGCTGGAGCCAAATCACCAAAAGTCTGTCTCCACAACTGCCTGTTATACGCCCGATGCCTTGCCGCGTTGGCCTTCAACCAAGCCGAATAGAAGGTAGCCAAACTGTCCGAGTCCAAATCCAACTCTTCCTCCTTCCTGTCTTTCCCCTCTCCTTCCTTTGCTGGTAGAGTGGCAACAGCCTTACTTGATCCGGTTCTTGATCTGAACTCGCTCAAAGCTTGGATGAAACGTGCGTTGTTATCCTGCCAAAACCTTTGGTTGAAGTTGTCCGCTCTTGCCATTCGTAATTTGTGGGCTAGTTCGGCTTCCTCGAGTTTGGAGAGGAGTCGCTCGAAGTATAGAGAGGGTGATTTGGTGCCGGTTTTGCGACTGGAGCCGGACCAGCCGGAGAAGTTGGGATCGCCAGAAGTGGTGAATTCGTGCAAAGAGTAAGGATGGGACATGCTGAGCGCTCCAGCTGAAGAAGAGGAGGCGGCGGATGAAGAAGAGGAGGAAGAGGTGGCTTCTTCGAAAGCGGACCCATATCGCATGGGACGAAGGTTACTGATGGGATCAGCGGGGCCGACAAGATCTGCGCCTGGACGGGCGGTGTATCGTGCCGATCGTCTCGAGGTAGTGCGCGAAGAGGAGGGTGAGGAGGTCGAGGGTGTAGCAGAGGAGGATGCAACGGAGGATGCGAAGGTTCGTCGAGATCTTGCGTTGACCAGAGAGCGGGCTGTGATGGTGGTACGAGCGACTGACATCGTCATGGAAGACAGCGTTGGCGCAGACATGATGATAGCGATATTAGATGACGTCCTTGATACGGGATGAATGCGTTCGCTGCGTTCGCTTGACTTGACTAGTAATCAACAACTTCGTGATTAGAGATGCACCAATGTGATAGAGGTAAATCGATGGTAGTTGTGGTGATAAGAGTGAGGTACGACCTGAAGCTCGTTGATGCTATGATGGTGTAAAAGATAGTGAGGCTGCGTGAGGGTGTTGAAGTAGGAGGACAGGATAGATGCAGGATCGACGAAAAGAGTTTGAGCATGCCGAAGGGTTCGCGCCGATTTTTCGTGGAAAAATTCCAGACAAGACGCCGAGTTGAGACTTGAGATTTCCGGCAGCAGAAGCAGCAGCAGCGCCACACGCGACCTGTGCCATTGTGCGACTCTGCTCTGCTGTGCTTCTTCGCATTCCCACAAAATGCGGGGAAGGCATGTTTGCTCCCGCGTTTCTATTTTCGAAAACGTAGACGTGTTAGAGTTGATTTTGCTGTGATTCCGGAACCGAAATTTGCACAAGAATTCGGGAATCGCGACTTCAAAAGAGCTTCTGAAAAGCATCTTCTGCTTTGCACAGAGTCAAAGCACGCACTGCATAGCTCAGCATTGCCTTGACTCTAGACCACCATCACTCTGCGCAACGCATCTACACGACATCACAAAACCAGATTGCTCTCTAATCGTCTGCTCAAGTCTGCCGCCGCTCGTCCATACCGCAAAAAGGAACACTAGTGTAAACAAGTAGGCCTTTCCCTGCCGTTCGCATCGCTTCTCGTGTTCGCTTCGCTGCACTGAACGTGTGTCGTGATCTTCATCATCGCTAGTCGTCTCGAGCATACTCGTGTGGTCTCTAGAAGACGCCTGTCCGCTTTTCTGTCATCATTTGCGATCGAAAGCTGGACTCTTTTCGGTTCGTGCGCGTGTAGCATTCGAGTGACCCAAGACAGCTTGACTGCAACCATTGGATCTTTCGCGAGACCTCCCAAGATTCATACACAACAAGCATCTCTATTCTGCTTCAAGAAGTCAGCTGCAAGAGCGGACGCATATACCATCAAGATGGCAGGACCACAAAGAGGATCTCGTGTCGTGTTCGGTAAGTTTTGGTTCTCACTAGCGCATTGCGTAATGCCATCGTCGGTATCTCCAACCTCCTCATGGACAGCAATACTGACGAAGTTATCGTATCTTCTTGCTTCGTGCTACAGTGGGTAACATCCCATATGACATGTCCGAGGAGCAGCTCACAGACGTCTTCCGCGAAGTCGGCAAGGTCGTTGGTTTCCGTCTCGTCAACGATCGTGACACGGGCAAGTTCAAAGGGTACGGCTTCTGCGAGTTTGAAGACCCCGAAACGGCTGCATCGGCTGTGCGCAACTTGAATGAAGTCGAAGTGGGTGGTCGACCGCTGCGCATCTCTTTTGCCGATATCGATCCGCTCATGGAAGGACGCTCTACGCAACATGGCCAATTCGACCAGGATGATCTGCGAAGGCGAGCGGCGGCTGCGGGACGTGCTGGTCGACCGGGCACCTTCGGTCATGGTGGTACTGCCAGAGGCGGAGGTGCTGTTGGTGGAGGATGGCAACAGCGCGGTCCAGCAGACAACGGATTCGGACAAAGACAGTTCGGCGGTGGACCTCCCGGTGGTGCTCCGTACGGTGGACCCGGTGGACCTCCTATGGGTGGCCCTCCTGGCGGATACGGCGCCCCAGGCGCAGGAGCAATGGGTCAAGGCGGTGGACCTTACACTCTTCCACCCAACATGCCTGCTGGCGTTCCTCTGCCCGCCGGCGTAGGCTCGACCGACGCCATCACACAAACCCTTGCGACACTGCCACCCAACCAATTGCTCGACATTATGAGCCAAATGAAGTCGCTGGTCGCTACATCACCCGACCAAGCTCGCGCTTTGCTCTCCAGCCACCCGCAACTCGCATACGCCCTCTTCCAAGCCATGCTCATGATGAACGTCGTCGATCCTGAAATCTTGCAACGCATCCTCGCTGCCTCCGGTGCGGTCCCTGGCGCCGCCCCTGCTGCTGCAGCCCCTCCGGCCGCTGTACCCCCATACATGCAACAGCAAGGCGCGAACAACGGCTCTGCCACTCCACCACAACACTACGGCGCCCCTCCTCCCCGTCCACCACCTGCCGGAAATGCGTATGGCCAACAACAAGCCTACGGAGCACCACCACAGCAACAAGCACCACCAGCTAACGACCCAGCAGCCGCCCTCGCGGGCCAAAACCTGCCAGAGGAACAAAAAGCTTTGCTGATGCAGGTGCTGCAACTCACGCCAGACCAAATCAATGCTTTGCCGCCCGATCAGAAGGCTAGTATCTTGCAGCTCAAGGCGCAGTTTGGTCAGGCCTGAGCTGGGGTCAAAACATGCTAACGCTTTTTGAGCCTATGCTGCGACATTTTAGGCTTCTCTCGCCTACCTCTTGCGCTCAGTTTGGACCTCTGCGCTCAGTTGTCTTTTACAATCTCTCCTGTCTGTGCTGTACATATTGCTCTTTTCATCAATGCCGCTGTGAAGCGGATGTAATACTATACAATTAGAAAGGTCCTCGTCTGTAAATGTGAAAGCGTGGTGCTCGTCCGAATGCAACGACGCAGAAGAAGCAAAAGTAAGATTAGCGGCACCGTGAACAGCTGTGAGACATATCCGGAATGTCAAGCTTGCCAAGGATTTGAGCCCACGATGTTCCTATCCAAGCATATACGTCAGTCAGCTGCTCAGAATGCCGACGTATTGATGGATTGAAAGCGATTGAAGCGAAGCAAGACAAGCAGATGTCAGACGGCCGCACGGAACATATCTTGACCGCAAGCGAAGAAGAGTAAGAGATGTCAAGCTTTCGAAGCCTGAGTTGTGGAACAATGAACATGGCTACCGGTGTCTTACTTAGGTAGAGAGTGTGAGCGGTCGTGCGGATCGTTAAGCACGCCACAGCCGAGAGAACAATGGGACTTTGACATGCATCGGTTAAGCCTAGATATCGCATGGGGGCGGCGATCAGATCGTCATCGTACTGCTTTTGAAAGACAAGGAATTGCACGCTTGCAGCTGTCTCAACGGCTTGCCTTTGGCATGTCTCGAGAAGACAATCCGACGTATGTCAAAGAGATGGAAAAAAGGGACCCTGTCTTTCGCTTCTGTGTGACGGATTATTCGGTCGATCGTCACGCCCGGTTAGCGTGTCTGATGAGAAGGAATGGCATTTCCGAAACAAACGTCGGCTAGATCGAATGATGATCGTTACCCTGCATCGACGATGATGCGCTATTGCGATAAGCGATGCATTCCGGCTTCGGAATTAACCAAGACAGGACAAGATAGCGACAGAAGACCCGATCGGATCGAAATCAACAGTGTGTGTACCAGTCAGCATGAATTGCGATCGTGGCGGGAAAGCGGTTTTCGTCTGCGTTGTATGTCTGTTGTGTGGAGAAAATCAAGGGTCGGAGTCGATCCGGAAACGCGCGCCCAAACCGAGAACAGCTGCTGCAGCAGCCGGCGTCCGCGACGATCTTGACACAATTTATGCCCCCCACCTCTCTCATCCTGCAGCCAACCAGCCAGCCAAGAGAAGCCAAGCGAAAAAAGGAAAAGCTTCCCGAAACACTTGATCGCCTTCTGACAGACACTTCTCTCTTCCGACGCTGTACATTGTCATGGCGCCTCACCACATTTTCTCAAAATGCTTGACTGACTAAGATGAAGCTTCTACTTGGTGACGAGAGAGAGGGAGAGAAAAGGCGCCGACAAGCAGCTAGGGTCAGCTCACTGTCGGAGTTGAAGCCGCCAACCAGATGATTTGCAATTCCAGCTCAGCTACAGCCTCCACAACTCGCTCAGACACCAGCAGCCGAAAGAGGCTCGAACACCTTTCATACTGTGTGGCAGTGATCATGAAAGTGTAAGAATATCGATCTTCAGGTTGTTTCGTATGCCCAAACATTCATGCTGGGTGAAGAAGCAAACTTGATGTGGCTTGTTAGCTTTCGAGAAAAAAGAGTTGAAAGGAACCAAGGGCAAAAGAGCTCAACTTTTTTTGAAAGGCGAATACTCCGATTCCGATTTCCATCCAAGGATCGCCGGCTTTGACTTTCATCGTATCATCAATCCGCAAAAGCGAAGCAAGCAAGCAAGCATGACAAGCTGCAACCGCACCACCGCGCAATTTACTCATCTTCATCTCAAAGCGCTCAAGTCGATGAGGTTGCGATCAAAGTGCAACCCTCACTCACCTTCATGACAACCAAATGTGGCGCTGGACGTGTGAGTGAAAGTGAAAGTGAAAGTGATGAAGCTGATTTGGCTCTTGTGTCCGTCGGTTGCACACACACACTCACACATGGCGGCTGCATTGGCAGAGTGATGGAAAGTGTGCCTTGCTCAGGGCGTGAATCGAGTTGAGTCGAGTTGAAAGAGTGTGAGTTTGAGTTTGTGCGTGAATTTTTTTTATTTTTTCTTTTGTTTGAATTCCTCTGACACTTCTGGCTGGCACACACACACACACACACACATGCATCAACTGCTGCAGCTTTTGATTCGCAAGGTCTCCGATGAATGGGCAGGTCTTACTCAGGCGCTCAACAAGACTGCTGCTCGCTGCTCCCTCTCTCGATGCTCAGCTGCGGTGTATCCGACCATCCAATCCTGATTCACATTGTGGGCCCTGAACACGCCGCCGCCGCCGCCTCTGCTGCTGCTGCTGCTGCTCGCTTCGATATATCCTCACCAAGAGCAGCCTTCTGACAGCCAAAGAAAGTGAAAGGTGCTCGCAACTCACAACTGTGACTGCCTCTGGCTCCTGTCCCTTTACTGCTCCTTTCAGCTCCACTTTCCGCTTTTTTTGGTATTTTGCTTTCTTTCAGCTCGCTTCTCATCCCAAACCCTTTCGACCTTCGACATGCTCCATCGTTCGCTTCCTCACTGTCTCTAGGTTCACACTTCCAGCTCGATACCATCTCAGCCTCTCCACTTCGATCATCTTCCTACGCCAACATTATCGGACTCGCTCGTATACCCTCGTTTGGCCAAGAACGAACGACGTTGCCTTCTCCTTCGGTACCAAACCCCAACTTCCACTTGGTCTCGCCCTTCAGAGCTGTCTAATCGAGGATCAGCGACCGCAAATCATCGGCGTTCCTGGCATACGTCCGTCTGTCATCACCAAGAGTCTCTCGGCGACTTACCGGGGCCTCCTCCGACCAACCCCCGTACAATCGGTCTCAGCGCCAACAGCTCCATCTTCGCTCACGCAGCTCGGGCCTGCGCCTTCATCTAATCGCACAGTCTCCCGTTTACCTCTCCACTTGCCCCGACCATCATCTTGATCCGAATGAATCTGCCATTGTCCTATCGTTCTTGCTTGTAGCAACATCAAGGAGCAATCCTCGCCGTCAAGGCCCCATCTCGCCGCCGACATGGCTCCTAATCATACACGCTCGGTGGTGCCAACGGCGATCAACAACATATCAACAACGCCGCCTGCCGACAAACAACAAGTCAAGCGTCCCGGTCCAGCCAAGTCGACACGTACTCCATCTGGCTCGTCTATCCCAACGCTAGCCTCGACTCGTCTCGCTCGACAACCTTCCACCTCTTCGTCCAGCTCAACAGCTCCACAGCACACCCCTCCTTCTAGTCGCAAACCTGCACGCTCCGCAGTATGTCCTTCTTCTTCACGTCCAGCGCTTGCGCGTCCCGCACTGGACCCATCGCAGGATCATCATAGAAGCGACTCGGGTCGATCGACTGGATCATCGAGGTCAACTGCAACAACCGACAGCTTCTTTCTGCCTCAGCATTCTCATGCCTCGAACCGTCGCCTCAAGGACTTGCCAGCACCACCTCTTCCTTCGAATTTGTCAGATGTGACGAGGCAAGGCAGACCGGCCGATGCGTCCACCTCGGGGCTAGGTCTCAATGTTGCCATTGGATCATTGGCACGCCCTGCCACTTTGCCATCCAGCCATCTCTTCCGCAGCAAGAGTTCCGTCAGCACTACACCCACGAGTCCTGAGGAAGATGGAGGATCGCCTTTGGGGTTGCGGCCGTCCAGCGACTTTCCTGACCTGATGGATGCCAAGAACAAGCTCGCAGCCGATGATCGTGAAGTCCTCGATGATTTTTGGAATACAGACTACTCGTATGCTCGTCCCTCGATGGATCTCAACGATCGCTCGCTGCCGCCTCTCATGCGTTCGAATGCTCCTATCCCACCATCTCGGTCGCAATCGCTTGATCCGTTTGCCGCTCCACTGGATCAGCAAGACGACGTGACAGGATCCGACAATGTCTTCCAGGACGACTTTGCGCCCGAGAGACACGTAGACATCCCCACCTCTGCGACCCCGCTGGTAGCCGCCAATCTCCGCAAGCTCGATTCTCAGCATCTCCAAGCCGCCGATGCTTCTGCTTCCACTTACAGAGGCTCACCGGCCAGCACCTCTCCCATTCTTTCGCCCAGCAGCACAGTACAGACACCAACAAAACGGAGTGAAGCGCGCAGCCGACTTGCAGTTCCAAAAGTGTCAGTGTATCAGCAACCAGATGCTGCTGCTAGCTCTTCTAGCTCTGCTATTGGGCACAGATCACACGCGAACAAGTCAAGCTCAAGTCTGTCTGCTTCATCGGTGCACGAAGCCGAGAAGGCAGCGCTGGCCTCGGCTTCCAAGCGCTCCTCGACCTCGTCCAGCAGCTCTTTCCGCATGACCCTCACCAAACAGGCAAAGAGCTTCCGAAACACCTTCATGTGGAATCCACCTGCAGCCGGTCTCGCCGTTCCCACATCCGATGGACTATCTGGTCCCATGTCCCAGGGCTCGAGCCCAACTCTGGCGATTTCGAGCCCAGCATCGGCAGTCAGCGATCTTCCGTCGCCAAAGACCTCGCCGTATGTGGAAAGTCAGCCGTCTGTTCCTTCCAGGATCGTCGACTCGCGCCAGGGTCATCGTAGCAAGCCAAGAGTCTCGACCAGCTTCATATCCAACAGCCCGAGCTCCGAAACCCCTCAAAAGATGCTGCCCCCGGTGCAGCCCTCGTCTTACAGCTCTGCGGAGGCCAGCTCCAGTCGTTCCAGCTCCAATAATCGATCCATTGCAAGGCCCGCATCGTCAGCGGCATCGCGACCCAGCGTCCCTCCGAGCCCCAAGCAGCCGACAGACTACAGCAAGATGGAAGATCGACCGCGTTCTCGCTTGTCGTCCCGACTCATGCTGCACAATCCCAGTTGGTTCAAGACCAGGAGGACGAGCGAGAGTGCAGCTCCCAAGCCCGCGGCTGCAAGTATCGTGACGGAAGGCGGTGCTCGTGCTCCAGCACGAAGATCGAAGAGCACTGCAGCATTGCCTTCTATCTCCAATGTCCCAGAGACAAAGCGAGACGGATTGAGTCCATCTGCTGCGCGCATCTCCAAGGCGCCGGGTTCGCTGGTGATGCCGCCAAGCCCCATCTTGTCTGGCGATGGACCCAGCGTCGATTCTCAGATTTCTCCCTCTTTCGCCGAGACGTTTGCCTTCCTCAACAGCCACATCGACTCCCCCGACCAGTCTCCGGCCATCGAAGCGAAGACATCCTCCCCACCCAAGGATCGCAAAGCTGCTGAAGTTGCAGGACCGACCGCGAGCAAGGCACGAGCCGCTTCGGCTCCCAACACCCGTCGATCTAGCCGTGACTTACGAGTGGCCATGTCTGGCTTAGCGCCAGCCATCGACTTTAGCAGAACTGCCAATAATGCACCCAGTTCGCAGCATGGAAGTTCGCAGAAGGACGTCGCCGAAGTCACTCAGGCGCGGGAGACCTTGTTTGATCGACTTGCCGATTCGCCTGAGGCCGTGTTCAAGACGCTGGTTCTGCCGGATCCACCGCCGCTGCCGGCTTCGCAATCACTCGACAGTGTCGCTCCCAAGTTTGGTCGCAGCGCAAAGAGATTCTCCCACAAGAAGCAGGCTTCGCTCGGTTCAGCCACCCTTATCTCCAAGTCGGCAGGCCAGGCAGCTGCCGACCTCGATAAGCGTGCCAGCGGAGCGCCCGTGATTCCGCTGAACGCTGCATTGGGGAATGGACATATCAGCACGCGATCCAGCTTCTCGAGCGGTCTACCTGCTTTCACACCTGTTGACGAGGAGAGCCGATTCTTTGACGCCTTGACATCACCGCTCAATGAGCAACCGCCACTGTCCAGCTTGACGTCTTCTCCGGACAACTCGAAGCTGCCCAGCTTTGCGACTGCGACCGACTTCTTTTCGCAAGCAGAGCAAGCAAGCCCGTCGATCGGTCGCCCATTTGTATCAGCGAGCATGGCTTCACTAGCCTCGGCGGAGCCTTCTGTGGTACAGCCCACGAGGTCATCTCTGAGTCGCCGCTTATCAGGCGTTTCGCGCTCCATCATGAAGACCTCGCTTGCTTCGCCGCCACAAGAGCCCCGCGCTGGTCCGATCGCCCGCGATGTCTTGCCTGCCAGACCCGAGACTAGTATGGGATTCCATCTTCGTAACCCGCTGCGAAGGGACCGCAAAACTTCACTGACAAAAGCCGCCGCAGCGATGCAATCGAAGCTGCCCGTGAAGTCTTCCGGCAGTACGGAGGTAGAACGACCCGCCTCTTCCATGAGGTCCATGACTCCAGCCTCTGCGATGCGCAAGATGTCGTCCAACTTCAGACTGGATCGCACTTCGTCTGCCGTGACTGCACCCGCACGTCCGGACACGTCGCTTGGCTTTGCGACGGTTTCGTCAGGTCAGACTCAGTCGGCTCGAGGCTTCAGCAGTAGTGTCTTGGCTCCTACCAAGAGTTCGATGGCCAGGAGTGTGCAAGCGTCTCCCCCATCGACAACTCGCCCTACGGTACGATCCACTTCGTCATCATCGCTTTCCGCTGCGTCTGATTCGACTCGCCAGCAACGCTCACCGCAGCGTCCGCCCAATCCGCCATCCTCGTTCCGCGCAACAGTAGCGTCGGCTTCACGACCTTCTCTCTTCTCGAGCGGCTCGCCCAGCAAGTCCTCAGCGGCAAGGTCGTTCAATTCAAAGTCGAGCGCAAGCTCTACCGTGGAAGACAGGCTTGGGCCTGCGTTGTTGCCCGAAGACGTCTTTGTTATACGCCCTTCTGCTACATCAGTGGCACTTGAGCAGATGGACAAAGGAACCGATCTTCCAAACTCAGCCATCAGCAACGATCTGAGTAGACGGCGCACGCTTAGCAAGCCTGTCTTGCGTCCAATTCGTACCTCCTTCGCAGAAGACGCCCCGTCCGTCCGTCCCTCGACGGCGATGGGCTTCAGAGGTCCCATGACTGCACAGGATCGAAAGATGAGCCAGCCTACACTTGACATGGTGGACGATCGCGAATTCCTTGAAGCTTTGGAGCAGGTACGACAGCTGCACCGCGAACGGATCCAGGCTCAAGCCCAGGAGGTGGAGAACAAGACACGACTCGCCCGATTGGGAATGTCTTCCGGCAACTATCTCAAAACGAAGGTCTCGGCTTCCATGTTCGATGATGACGATGTTATGAGCAGCAACACAGCAAGCAACGACAGCAAGACGGTCAAGGACGGAGATGGCGGCAATCAGGATGTCAATTCGAGTAGCACGGCGTCGGCTGTGTCGAGAGCTGCCAGTTCAGGGTCACGTTTGCGTCACAAGCGCTCAGCTAGTGCTGACGCCAAGCTCGGTCGATCTCGGTCTACGTCGACTACATCGCGCGACTCTGACAAAGATCTTGATCGCCGCCAGAAAGACATCGTGCGGGCTTACACCGAGAAGAAGTCGCCCGTTGGTGCACCGACGACTGGACTCGAATGGGGTGTTGGCAAAGCGAGTGGCAAACTGCACGATGGTGCGTTTGTCAACGATGACGACTGGAAGAAGGAGGTCAAAGCGCTCTTCCTCATTCGAGAGCTGGTTCAGACGGAGAGGAGCTATGCGCGACACTTGGGCTCCTTACTTAGCGTTGTCCGGAAGATGCAAACAGCTCCTGGCCTTGGCGTCAAGCGCAAATCGACGAGCAATCTCTTTGCTGCCTATTCTTCCACCTATACGAGCAAGTCTTCAACGAGTGCAACGCCGCCTGGTCATGTGGCTTTGCTGCGAACGTATTTGCCACAGCTGATCGCGCTGAGCAATGCCCTTGTTCAGAAGGTGGAGGAGAATCCGACCAGTGCAGGTGTCGGTGCCGCGTTTGATGTGCTCTCAGCTCAGCTCGAATCGACTTTTGTCGGGTGGTCTGGTGTCGCATCGCAAGCCCTCAAGGATTTGCGTGCCACCGAAACTGCCAAGGGCAAGTCGCCATTCAAGATTGGACTGGTCCCGCTCATGCCGCGCGAGTCAACGGAGGAAGGCGCTTCGACGACCGAAGCGTCGGGTAGCAGCGGTGCTTCATCGCCAGGATCCGGTTTCCGCCATTCCACTTTGCGCATGACATCTGTAACGCGGCCTGCTTCACCTGCACGTATCGAAGCCGAGGCTGCCATCTCGACATCGAGCGACGCTGCTGGTGCGACGATGCCAGTGAAGAGGCCTACCCAGCGTCGCAGTACCATCACGAGCACCAGCTTTATCGCTCCTCGTGTCGTCATTGCTCCTGCACCCGTTCTCACCGCTAGCCCGACAGAGGCCGACAAGCTCGACACCGGAGCCAATTTGACTCCTTCCAGACGATACGCTCATTCGCGCAGCCAGTCGACCCTCGTCGCGCCTTTACCTACACCTACCTCTTCCATTGGTCCTGAACCTTGGTCGGCGCTCAGCATGACTTCGTCCGTCACGTCTGCGTCCAACGTCAACACCGCCGACACGAAGAGCACTGCTAAGTGCTTGACGCCGATGGACATTGCCATTATGCCAACGCAACGCATTCCACGTTACGGCCTGATGCTGCGCGATTTGCTGCGCAACACTCCGCCCGAATCGCTCTCCCATGCACGTGTGCAGCGAGCGATTGCGTTGATCCACAAAGTGGCAATGCTGTGTGACTCCGCCGCGCCCCTACCTACCGTAGGAGGAACGGGGAGTGCGTCCGGCGCAGCCACGCCAGCCAGAGCCAACAGCGTGTTAGGGATGGCGGTGGGTGGGGAATCGAACGGGTTGCAGCAGGTTTCGCCATTGCTTTCGGCTTCGGCGTTTACGATGACCAAGCGCAACTGATTGCCTTCCTCACACCTCTCTAAGCAGGGCGGCGGTTACTTTTCCTACCTACTCTATCTTTATCGGACATTTCGTCTTCCCTTCCTCAACGCCATACCCTACGAGTATGGCGCTTGGCTGTATTTGTACCCTCCCTCTCCCTCTTATATCATGATGGTTGATGACGAAACGTGAATCGACTTTCAAATTACTCTTTTGTCCGTACGAACTGAGGCGTCTGATGCATCACACGGTCTGAGAGGCGTTTTCCCTGCTGTTTGGATGAGAATGGCTTGCAAATGAGATTTATTGAGGCTTGGGTTTGGGGGCGGTTAGGACTGTTGTGAGAGTTGTTGTTGCTGACGGTTTACGCTTTGGAAAATGTCTTTGAGGTGGGCTTGGGCGTCGGCGCCTTGTTTTTGGAGGTACTGGATTTGAGTGTAGCGGCGTGGTGGTGGTGGGGGAGGCGAGAGGGGGGAATTGAAAGTCAGTTGCTGGGGCTCTGATTGACCCTTTGTTGGTAGAGCGGTGGGAGGGTAGGAAGCGGTTTGAGATGGGGTAGAACGGAAGGTAAGGGAGTGGGGGGTTAGGGGGGTGAAGACGTACTTTTTGCTTTTTGACCAGAACGTCAATATCGTTTGTCAAGGCTTTTTGTTTCGTTTCCAATTCGAACAGCACTACGGGTTGCGATTCCTGAATGAACCTGTTCCCCTCAACACCGGCACAAAAGCGCAACATGTCAGCTCTTCCTTCGTTACTCCCACCCCGCCTCTCTCTCTATGTCTCTTATCGTAAATCGCTCGCAGAAGATCTAACGAAACCTGAGGAAACCTGAGGAAATCGAGGGAAGCGTCAACTTACATCTTCCCGACGCTCCTATAGAAAGGAGCCTCTGCATCTTGAATCGCTTTCAACTCGGTCAACGTCAACGTGTTGAGTTTGGCCTCTCTCTCGCGGGACGAAATCTGCGCTCGGAGCGCCGAAAGTTGTTGATTTGTTTGGTAGACTTGAAGTTGGATCTTTTCGAGCACTTTCGATAGCGTTTCGTCCGGAATTCGACTCGACATTGTTAGCCTGCCGGGAATGTGTTCCAAGTTTGGGAGTGAGAGGTGAAAAGAGGTGCAGAGATTTTAGTGCGTTGTCGATGGAAAGGTTGACCTAATGGAAAGGGGAAATGAAGATGTGTCACGATTGCTAGAAGTTGTCAAAGTAGCTAGCTAGCTCGCGTGGGTCGATAAGCCGATTGATTTCTGCTGTGTGCGGGTTGCGGGATGCGTAGAAGGCGATCGTCTCAATCTAGGACTGCTTGTTGGTAGCTGTGACAGATATCGAATTGCACGTGATGATGGGTGTGATGGTGAAGAAGAAGCTTTAATTCTGTGCTGAAAGCCCAGATATTGCGTGTGGAGTCCAAAATCTGGCCCAGCTTCCGCCCGCACGGTTGTCTTTTGATGCACAGATAGCGCCTTTTTCTTGTTTTTTGGGTGTTGCTCTCCCTTTTCCCCTTCCTTCTGAGACTGACACTTCGCGAAAGGTCTCATCCATACCTAGCGGCACGCGCTCACACTTACCCTCATGCTGCGATATGAACGAGGCGCACGCGATCGGTCAAACTCCCCGGGCCTTGTAGTAACTTCCCGGAAAAGCGGTGCGACGTCGACCAGTCAGCCTTTTTTGAGCCAAGAATTTGAGTATCACATCTCGCACAAACCGCATCTCGATCGCACAAACGCTTTTAAAGGAATGTTTGCAACGTTGGTATTGTACCGCGACGATGCCTACTGCAGCAACCCTTCACCCACCGATTTTTTGAACGGCGTACTGATCTCATCCTTATCGGCAAAGTAGGCGAGTACCAATTCCCTAGCCACTGTGAAACCTGCATCCACACCCTTCTGCTCCACTTTAGCATCCGTCACCTCCCCGCTCGCTTTCACCTGGCCAAACACCTGTCCATCGTACTCAAAGTGCAACGACGCTCTTGCGGGCCTCGCTTTGCCACTCGTAGGCAAGATGACGAGGTCTAACGGCGAACCCTTGGGTACCGATCCTCGTGGGAAAGAGTCTTTAATCTGCTGTATATCGTGTTGGAATTGCGCTTCCAACGGCGAATCCGCCTGTACAAGCTCAAGCTTAATCGCCTTCTTCAAGCGGCCTTGTAGAGCGCGAATGAATCCATCTCTCAAATGGTTGAAATCCGTATTCCTAACCGGAACGATACGGATGACGGCGCTCGTTCCATCGTCCAACAACTCCTTTATCGTTTGTTCCAACGTTTTGCCCTCCCTCTCTTGCTTGCTCGACTCAAGGAGACGCTGTTGCAGCTTCGCCTCGTCGATGTAGAGTGCAGCGACGTAAACGCGAACGCGGAGGAAGGAGACCGTGCGTACGCCCAACCCGACCAATCGGAATTTCGGCTCTTGCGGCGAAGACTTGCTGAGCGAGGCAGGCGTCGGGAGGTACAGTGGGAAGCTTAGATTCGTATCCGCATCAACAACAACTTGTTCTTTGCTCGAGTTGATAGCGAGGTTGGTCAAGCTCGAAGCGGCTGCCTCTCCGAAAGGTGCAGCTTCCAAATTTAACGAGTCATGCGAAGTGATTGTGTAGGCCGTGACGAAGCCAGCGAGGACAGCGGCGGTGAAGGATGCGTTCCACCTCCCTTGCCCATGCGACGAAGAGCTTGAAGATGAGGAGTGGGCGAGGGATGCAGCGATGGTCCGATCGAAAGAGCGCTGGAAGAAGGGCAGTGCTGGTGAACCAGAAGATGTCGAGTAGGAAGGGTAGGATCGAGTAAACGTAGCAATGCACTGTCTTGCCGTTGTTGCTGCGGCTGACGCAGAGCGAGACACAGCCAACGATCGTGTTGCTGCTCCCGTGAGCATCGTTGAGGTTCGTTGTGCGATCATTCCGGGCCAAGATCGAGGATAGCTGGGTATCGAATCCGTGAGGTCAAGGAAGAAGCAGGAAAAGGTTGCTCGACGTCCGTGCTTTTCGTGGAGAGCGCGAAATCCTCCGACTGCAGCTGGTTGGCTCGGCGACTTTTGCAATGTTTGCCCTCTGTCAGAGCAGCATTACTCACAAAAACAAATCTAAACAATGGGCATTGCAGGGTCTTCGCCTTCTCACTCTCTCACACGCTGGCATGGCATCATCGCGAGTTAAGGAGAATTTAATGGTCTCGCACGCGCGCACTAATTTACAGCATCCCTCTCTCTCTGCGTAGGCTGCCATGCTGCTTGCCGATCCTATGCAGCTGCCATGCAGTTTCTCGAAAAATGTCCCGAAATCAAAAGGTCAGGGGCCACAGCGCGAGCGAAATCGAGGCGAATCTTGACCGTGGTAGCGTGCCAATCAACACTTTTTTTGGCTTTGAAAGTAACACTTTCGTCGAACTTAGCCGTCCCGTTCCGCTTGCTTGCATCTTGCTTTGACATTTGACAAGTCACCTGTTGTTTAGGTTATCTTCTTCGATCTACTTGCCTCTCAACCTTCATCTCTCATCTTCAGATCCTTAGAGAACAATCCCCACCACCGATTCTTACCGACCCCACGCGGATACGTTGCCGCTCAAGACATTCACAAGCCATCAGGACAGCCAACCGTGAATCGCTCCTAACAAACTCGTCACAGCTCAAGATGCCTACAACAACATCAAAGTTGACCCCAGAGTCAGAACTTCAACTCTCCTTCGATGCATCATTAATACCTCAGGCAAGCAAAGACCTGCTTCCCGAAGATATCATCGTTCGACCTCTCGCGAGCGACGATTACAACCGTGGACATCTTCGCGTACTAGCCGACCTGACCCAAGCACCCGATATCGGCCTATCCGCTTGGTCCAAACAGTTCGCTCTTCAACTTGCTAGCCCGAACTCCTATTTCCCTATCGTATTCATCGATACTTCGACGGATCAGATCGTAGCGTGTGGAACGCTCTTCGTTGAATTCAAGTTCCTGAGGAATGCTGGTTTGGTAGGTCATATCGAAGACATTGTAGTGCACAAGGATGGACAGGGGAAAGGATTGGGCAAGCGAGTGATTGAGATCTTGACGGAGGTGGCCAAGAGGAGAGGGTGTTACAAGGTGATTTTGGATTGCAGTGCCCATAATGTGGCTTTCTATGAAAAGTGCGGGTATACAAAGGCAGGTGAACAGATGGCGAATTACTTTAAGAGTTGACGCAGCTGCAGTTAGAGCTGGTGGCGTGCATTCTCATGGACAATATACGTTTTCGTTTCACAGCATTCCAGTCGCGATTGAGTGCGCTCAACGCCTATTCCAACGCAGTGCAAGCCTAAACAAAAGCTACAGCAAAACCTTGACGAATTTGGCATCCGTGGCTTCAAGACTATTCTCTCCACCGCCCCACCTCTACCTCACACAACGCTTCCAGACCGAGCAAGCTCTGCGATCCTCTTGTCTCGAGATACGGTAGGCTGATCCACGCTTCGTAGGCTGCGCGGCGTTCCTTGCTTCTGCGCTCTTGGGCTCCTTCGTTGTTACGAAGGGTTTGTTTGGCAGCGGGGGGCTCGCCTGATTGTATAAGGGTTGGAACGAGAAGTTCGAGGTGCTGCATCGAGATGCGGTATTGTGTGGTGAGGTCGGCTGTTCGTTCGACTGCGGGTGCGGGGTTGTCAAATGTAATGCGTGAAGGGCTTTGTCAGCGCTTTACACGAGTACGAGAAGGGTGTAAGAGTGTATGAGAGTATTGCACTTACCAAAACGGTCCAAAGACCATGTAGCCCAAAGAGGCTCTTGGAATGCGAATTCCAGGCCTTTGCGCTGCGCTGCTTCTTCGAGCAGACTGCGTAGTGAATCGCTTGCTGTTGTGAGCTTGTTCAATGCTTTGTTCTGTCCAAGTGAATTCGCATCAAAGATCAGGCGTCAGCTTCTGTCGTCGAATCATCTTCGCAAACTTGCGTGTGAGAGCATGCAACTCACAAGCCTGTCAATCACCACCATCAGGCCCTCATACGCCCCCTCTATCCGCGATACAGCATCGGCCAACCTCTCCTCCTTCAATCCTCCTGGTCCCAGCACCGGATCGTGCGCCTGTCTGGGATCCAATGCCATCGCTCTTCTCTTATCCTGCGCTCTTGAGCTTAACGAAGACGCTGTCGAAGCTGGACCTTTTGCTTTTCGAGTTGCATTCGCATCCCGTTGCCCGAGCTTGTTGGCTGCGTACACATCTTCCCACCCGTCCACCGCCTCTTTGGCCCATTTGAGCCCATCGAACGTTGCAATCTCCTCCCACATTCGCGCTGCCGCTACGAACGTCGATAAGAGCGTGCGGCACTGTCGATGATACGTCGTTTCGAAGTCTCTGCTCAACAGTCCTGTCGAGTCGTACATCGAAGGAGACACGCCGGATCCATACGAGTTTGCACTGCCGCTACCACCGGGAGTACCTGGAGTAGACAATCGATTGGGTGGTGCGGGAGACGATCGTGAGGACAGAGAAATGCTTCGATTTCCGCCTCCGCCAGTGCCGCTTCCGCTTCCAAGATTCGAAGATTTGGATCCTTTGGGCGTCGATGGTGCTTGACGAGTGTTGGAAGATGAGGACGCAGAAGAAGAGCTGGGTGGTGGTGTCCCTGACTTGGCCGCTTTGGCGAGGAGGGCGGCATTCTGGCTGTTCTTGCCAAACGGCGACATCGCAGCCGCCGACCGGCGATTGGGTGCTGGTGATGGCATGACGTTGTCGTCGCCTGCACAGAAGCCCGGATGGAGAGATGAAATGGATGACTTGTAGATATGATGGCAGACAAGACTGTACAGCTTGTTCGAGAAAGTGGAGAAGGAAGCACCAAATTCCTTGCAGGAACTCGGAAGACGGAAACGCGAAAAATGAGGATGTTACATCGTCTTGTTCTGAATGCCAAGAAGGTCAAGAAAATGTGCCCCGCAAACGAGAGAAAGCGACCGGCACATCCGGTTCAGCTCGTCTCCGCATCAAACACCCGACTCCCCGCAGTCACAGAGTCCTCCCCTTCATTCTTTCTCTCGTACACCCTCGTTTCCTTCAGCCCTACATTAGCAGGCAGCTTCCATTCTCTCGGATCATCGCGCAAAATGGCGAGCTCACAGCGCTCAGCGACGACATCGAGACCGTCTGCATCCTCCAACAAAGCCGACGATGAGCCCATCTTTCTCGATCCCACCGACGACCCAACCTTCCAGTCGCTCAAGAAGCTTCTCTCTGCACCATCCACCAGCACACAGCACCTTAGCTTACTCTCCGAAAGCACACTCTACGGTAGCATCACCTACTATCTCAGCAAGCTCGAGCTTGATCATATCGCCGAATTCGCCGGCGTCATCAGCTCGAGTGGCTGTCTTTGGACGCCTTCACCTCCCTCTGCTCAGCCACCTAAGGCTGGCAGTAGCACCGCGCAAGGCACATCTCAGAAGGTGACTTGGACTACCGAGTCAGGCTCTTCTTCCACATCACCAAGCACTGGCTCAGCGACGAACGCGACCAAAGCGGAAGAGGCAACTCCTGCGTCAAGCTCACTCAATGCTTTTCTCATCTCTCGATCCACCAGCGTATCTCAGGCTGTGGCTGCAGCTCTTACGAAGCGCGTCGATCTCATCATTCGATCTAAGAAGCAGTCAACCGGCTGGGTGTCTCGCAGAGCTCTGTCGCAATACCTGGCCGCTATCATCCAGGGTATGGACGATACGGAACGTGATGCCACGCCAGAGTCCTACAAAGCAGCGCGCGGACTTCCGATCCCACGCTTTTCCGTCATTGGCGGCTTACTGAGCGCGCTGTATCTCCTCAAGGACCAGCGAAAGCGCACAAGAGACATGTCGATCCTAGAGGAGATGGCTGCGCTTCGTGTCAATCCTTCGCTGGGTCTCAGCATCCGTCGGCAGCTGAGCACGATCGAGGACGAATGGATCGTAACGCTCGCCGAGATCCTCGATCATTTGCAAGGACCCGGGACGTCTCCCTCTCGCATCGCCGTTGAGGGATGTGATGCAGCTTCGAACGCCAATGCAGACAAAGACAACGATCACGAGGTGGACGAGTGGGAAGCCGAGTTCCGTAAGCGGACTGCACAGGTTGCAGGGCCAGCTAGCATCACTTCGCTCGCATCGAGGCAAGCCATGCAATCTGCTCTGCGAGAGGTTCGTGACGTTCCACTTTACATGGCTGCGCAGCTCGCACCTTTTGTCCCCGATCGCAAGATCCACGCCCTTGATCCCGTCCAGCTCACCGCCGCTACTAGTGATGCCATTCTTTCGCTGTTCGAAGGACCCGGGCGCACCTCTTTCCTCTCTTCTCTTGGCGACGACGTCGTTGCACAAAGTGATAGTAACGCAAGTACGTCCGAGATCCACCTCAAGACCGATGGCACTACTACACAGATCCTCCGAAGCGTCACCGGATCAACGCTGTTCCCGCTTCTCGGTCCACTCTCCAAGCTCATGTCGCGCGCACTTGCGAAAGCAGTCACTTCGCTGACACCGGAGCAGCTCTCTGCGCTGCTGCTTGGCACCTCTGATGCTGCTTTCGAGCCGCAGAACGGCGAAGCCGAATTCTTTCCTCTTCTTGTCCGCATGTCCAAGCTCTCCTCGGACCTGGAGTCGAATTGGCTCACTAGCCCTCTGGCAGGCGTAGACGAGCAGCAGATCGCCGAATCGAGTCGACAGCTCACGACTGAGCTCTGGACCGTCTTCAAGACGCTGCTCTTCAGCTATACTATGGTGTTCGACTCGATGATGGATGCTTTGGTTGACATGTGCCCCAGTCCGACCCTCACCATCCCACCTACTGCCGTTGCTGTGGCCGAGACCGAAGCTCAGCCCGAGACATCGTTACAACAAGGCAGCCGAAGATGGCCTCGTGCGTCAACATCGAACTTGCCCGTGCCCTACCTGTCCATCGTTCAGCACGTCTTGGCTACGTTCTCGCATCTCTACTGGATTACGAGCACTTTTGGCTCCGACGGATTCGATGTCTACCGCAAAGTGTTTTACTCGGCTCTCGACGTCGTCGGTCGCGATGGCGAAGCATGCATCCAGCTTCTCGAGCTCATTGCACCCATCCCGGTCGACGCTGCGGACTCCTTGTTGAGTATCGAGGGTCTTGAAACCAACACCGCCAAACGAAGCTCGACGACTTACTTCCTCAACGTCTCAGAACAGCTCATCGGCATCTTACCGGACCAAGTCGTAGAACAGCTCATCTTGCCTATCTGTCGCCCTTATTTGGAGAACACGCAGTTCAGCGACACCTTTGAATCCGCCCACTCGGTCGTCCTTGCTCTCTACTCGAACAACAAACGATGCATTCTCAACCTTGCGCCCTTCTACGTCGAGTTGCTGATTGCGAGCTATCCGAAGCGACTAACGTCGACGCAACTGGAGTATGCGATGTCGACAGTGGTCTCAGCAATCAGTGACAGGAGCGACTCGGTAGCGTGGTGGGTCATCACAAAGATCGCTGATGAGATCGATCAGGAGCGCCTCGCGGGGGTTTCAAAGTCTGCTTTGACGACTGGTGGTGCGAACGCGATCCAAACAGGTGGCTTTGCAGAGGAGAGCGGCGCAACAAAAGCTGACGTTGCACAGGCCAGTGCCGATAGCGACTCGTCGCACCCTTCTTCTTCACCTGCTCCCCACTCTACTGTCGCCGTTGAGGACAAGGGCAACGATGACACATACGACCGCTTGACGCACCTTCAGTTGTGTCTGATCAGTTGCATTCCAAGCGTCAATCTCGTCCTTCTTCGTTCGGCTCTGCAGAAAGTGGAAGGGTACATTTTGCAGCACAAGCAAATTGACGAGGAGAACGGACACCTACAGCAACTGCGTCTGGAAGATGATAACGAGGAGAATGATGTAAAGATGGCGACGAATGGCAGTAGCAGGTCGGCCTTGTGCCAAAAGACGTTCGATGCGATTCAGGCACTGAATGCAGCCACGAGGGAAGAAGGTCTGAGGTGGTGGTTGGACAATCGGGTCAAGTTCGGTGTATGAGCCGCTCTGAATGTAATCTAAAACTTAGAAGAAAGCTATCACAAAGCTAGTCACCTATCATCGAAGTGCAGTAAGCTGCTGTGTTCTAGCTAAATCCCGAGAGCGAGGACCGAGATCAACGCGAATCGCCGGCATAAAATCCAGCAGCCAAAGCAGCATAAGCATCGGAGAATTTTCTGCTTATGACGCCGTCTAGACAAGTGGAGGAGATTTACGTGGAGATGGCGGGCAACACGTCGGTCAGTTTATTTTCGGTGCGATAAAGACAGCGTTTGGGAAAGGGTGTCGTTTGACATCATCGGTCTGTACCTATTTCAGGGCAGTGCAGTGCGGTAGTGCCGACACACGCTGCCCGCGTGTTGCTAGGTAAAACAAAACGTGTAGCCGAAACCGCAGAACCGCCGCGGCCGCTTTCGCTGCTGGTGCCGTTTGTCGTGCTTAGTTCGTTGCTCGCGGGTTTGATGGCCGTCATCGGTTGCCTAAACCACAGCTTGGATTGACGATGATGATCTCGGACTTTAGAAACTTCGCAGGCCGTCCTTTGTGGTGTTGATTTGTATAAGAAGCAGATCCTCTCATACGCTCGCAACCCCGTCTCAATTCCCTCATACACGTTCTTCCTGAACAAGCCCTCTTCTTCTCTTTCATCTTATCTAAGCCTCTTACTCCCCCCAAAAAACACGCAACTTGAGCAATCATGTCGAGCGACGATTCTCACTTCGAAGGCTGGGTCGGCCATGACAAATCCTGCATCGGAAACATGAAGTGGGAGCAATACACTCCCAAGCAATGGCGTGAAACCGATATCGAGATCAAGATCGAATGCTGTGGTGTTTGCGCTTCCGACTTGCACACTGCTCGTTCCGGTTGGGGACCTACCAAGTACCCCTGTGTCGTTGGGTAAGTTCTTTTCCGCTCTGCTTCTCCCTCTTTCTTTTTGCTCTTGTCCCTTCGGTTGTTGGTGTTCAAAGCTGACCTTTCTCTCGCATTTGTTCTTCACCTGTGGTGCCACTGTTGTCGATGGTAGTCACGAGATCGTCGGAACCGTCTCGCGCGTAGGCAAGGAAGTTTCGGGTTTCAAGATCGGTCAGCGCGTTGGTGTCGGTGCTCAGTCCGATTCTTGCAAAGAGTGCGGATCTTGCAAAGCCGGTCTCGAGCCTTGGTGTGAAAAGGGTATCGTTGGAACTTACAACGGTGAATACCCTGACAAAGCCGGTATCTCCAAGGGTGGGTACGCAAAGTACTCTCGCGTACCTGCCCACTTTGCCGTACACATTCCCGAAGGTCTCCCTTCCACCGTTGCCGCTCCGCTCATGTGTGGTGGTGTCACCGTCTACAACCCTCTCAAATCGAACGGCTGCGGTCAAGAAGGATTCAAGCGCGTCGGAGTCGTCGGTATCGGTGGCCTCGGTCATTTCGCTCTCATTTTCGCCAAAGCTTTGGGTGCCGAAAAGATCACCGCTATCTCGCATACCCACTCGAAAGAGGAACTTGCTCGTAAACTCGGCGCAACCGACTTCATCGCTTCCGCAGACAAAGACCCCTGGACAGCCCACAAGCGCTCGCTCGACCTCTTGATCACCACTAACAACAACGGAGACATGCCCATCACCGATTATCTCTCTCTCGTTCGCCCGCACGGTAAGATCGTCGCCGTCGGTATCCCTGAGGAGCCCTGCATGCCTACTCCTCTGCCTCAGTTGGCTTTCAGCGGTGTATTCTTGGGTGGATCGCTCATTGGTGGTCCCGGTGTCATTCAGGAGATGTTGGAGTTGGCCGCAAAGCAGAACTTGAAGCCCATGATCGAGGAGAGGGACATGAAGGACGCAAATGAAGTCGTAAAGGATATGGACGCTGGCAAGCCCAGGTTCCGCTACGTTATGGTCAACAAGGATTACGAGCCTGTCAAGGCTTAAGCTTCTTTGCATCTGTCACGACTTGGATGCTGTCGCTTCTTAGGAAACAATAGATTCATCAGACGATGTAGAACATACACACGCACTCTACTCCCGCAATTCAGAACCTCTTCAAAATTCCGCTACAATGAACTGTCCCTGTTGCGATCAAATATCTCCAGTTCGATTCTTGGGTTGGCTGACTTGCTCTGTACTGCACGGTGGAAAGGTGGATTCCAACGTGACACATGGCTCGAAGCTGTGCAGTGCACATGTTGCTTTGCCCATACTGTGAAAGTTCCTTTGATCGCGAAACCGTAAATCCCGGATTGTGTGACCTTACAAACTAGATATCAGACCATCCCCCTAATTCTTTGTTGCAATTATCACTTTATAGCTGCAAGCCACATGCTCCAGTCCCAGATCACAGAGGCATGTGGGGCGTTCATCAAGCAACTCACAACAAGCACTTGTTCTTGGGACAACGAAAAAAGTAGTCAAAGCTTGGAGGAGATCAAATTAGAGCAAGTCTGCTTGCAGGGCTGTCTTGACAAGACCCTTAGCCACATCCTTCTGCACCTCATGTCATGTAAATTTCGATTCTGGAACTTGCCCACCTCTGTCGATTGTCAGGAAATTTGGTAGCCTGAATCTTTGTCACATTACCTGTCAATGATGATGATGCTGCTTCATACCAGCTGGATCTGTTGGACTGTTAAGCGCCAAGGGTCTGGGGACCATGTTGTGCCGGAATGGGGCGTGGCTTGGAGCTTGTGGGGGTTGTGGGGATAGCGCAGGGTTGCCAGGTACACTGACGGGGAGCTTGTGTGCAGGAGGGGTATGGAGACAATCAATGACTCTAGTGAGAGTAGAATACAATCGACAGAGCTAACAAAGATGGGTGTGGCGGCGCCATGGCCTTTCCTAGCGGGGCTAGCACGCCATGGGTTAAAATACCAATAAGAAGAAGAAGGGCGATAAGGGTAAGGCGCCTGCCAAGCCCACAAACCCCAATCACATCGACAATGTAACAGTCAAAGACATTGGCCGCATCAGCAAGACACTCGATCAACTTGTTGCAGCCACAAGGCCTAAGCCGACTACGTCAAGCACTTTGCACAACTGGTACTGCGCCCTCAAGAATCTGGATGATAACGACTTGCCCAAATACAATGTTGGTTTTCCCACTGACAATCAAGCTGGCCCTTCCCTCTCCAACAATGTTGCTAACATCTCGACTACGCCGACCCACATTTGGTTCTCCGATGACTCCAATGTTAGCATGGACGAGGACCGCGTTGGTGAGGTCATCGACTTAGACAGAGTTGCCCCCTGGTGCCAGACTGTGCCTTGTGCTGCCAACAACCCAACGCCAAGCCCTGTGGCAACGCCGCAGTCAGCATGGCATGGAACCGGTCAGCCTTGTTCTTTCCCCAACTCCTCCTGTCCTGGTCATGTGATGGCCGAGTACTTGTAATTCATGAGTGTTGCAGCCCTGCGCCGCCACATGGCCTGTGCTCCACTTATCTGCCCCTTCACCTCTGCGCCATTCCCATGCGCAACATCTAGGCACGCTGTGCTGGGATCCAAAGGTAGGCATCATTGGCCGTTGGAAGGTGAACAAGGGTGGGTGTGGCGTCATATGCCAGTATGGGATGTTGCCAATGTTCAAGTTGTTGGTGAACATCTGGCTGTTCAGGTGTGGCATGTTCATGCCAAAGGGATCACCAAAGGTGCCATGAAGACCACTGTGGGCAAAAGGACTGTTGTTTTGGCCAAGTGCAGTTGCTGAGGGAGGTGATTGGGCACCAAGCGGAAGAGCACCATTCTTGTTTGAGCCAGATGTGGGAGCAATTGCAGAGGTAGCCATTTGCATGCTTTGTTGTCAATGAAGTTCAGACCTGCTTGCAGAGAAATGTGTGTCAGGCAACAAAAAGATAAAGTTTTTTTTTGGCTGTAGCAGCAAAGTCATCTTATGGCACAGTCAAGAGAGGAGTTGGCTGGCTCAGAAGCATCGCCGACACACTTGCAATGGTAGCTCTGTTTGCTATTGTCAGAACGCTCAAAGTCATACATCGGTCTCGACTTCGTGTCTGAGTAGCGGTTTGATCGGCAAACAAAGCATGCCATTTACACCTGATCCTCGCGAGCGATATATACAGTGTCTGCTCCCAACCATTCAACTAACATTGCTCACTTGATGTTGCCTAACCGCTGTGTACCGGCGAAAATCTTAGTATCCAACGTTGTAGCCTTATCACCGATCCTTTGCAATCTCGAGTTTTGACTATCGACCTCTTGACCCATTGCTTTGCCCAACTGGTTGAGTCTGGAGCTGAGCATTCCGATCTCATCCAGATTCTGGTCCAATTCGTCCTCGAGTTCGTCATCGGACTCTGTGGCTTCGAATTGGTATCTTCCACGCTGTGCGACTTTGTTTCGTTGTGCGATTTCTTCGGCTTTTTTACCGGTGCCGAAACGGTCTTGACCGAAACGACCTATGTTGGCTTTACCTGTTCCCGGGCCGTTCATGCTAGCGTCGAGACGGGATTGGGCGGTGGTGACGTCTCGACGTACGGCTTCGCGTTCTTCTCGTTCTTCAATGTGACGTGCGATGATACGCGCTTCTTCGGCGTCTCGTTTGGCTTTCTTGTTGAATTGGATGTTGGGTCGGAAGATGGAGCGGTTGAGAGCGACGATCTCTTTGGCGTTGTCTTCGGCTCGTGAAGCGTGCGCTTTGGCCATATCGAGAGACCGTTCGGTGTTTCCAATCTTTTCGGATTGGTCGGAGAGTTTGAACATGGTGTTGGTGGCGGTTTCTTCGGCTTCACGAGCGATACGGAGAGCGTTACGGGTGGACGAGAGCGATTCTTGCTTGGTGAAACGCATCTGTTGCTTGATCGCTTCGACCTCGTCATCTTCCTCGTCGCGCTGCTCTTCTTGCTGTTCGAGCCCGTCATATCCTCGCGAGGCGGATGCGGAACCTGCACCGGGACCTCGTCCGTACTCGGCTTCAAGATCATCGTCGTTGGTAGCGCTAGTGTTTTGACGCTGGATGTTTCGCCCAAGATTGGCATTCTGACTGTCGCCAGTACCTGCGTACTGATCGTATCCCGACCCAAATCCTGCGCCTGGTGCTCGTGCGTGAGCAAAGCGGTCTTGGTAGCCCTGAGCGCCCCCATATTGCTGCTGCTGTCCATATCCGACACCTCCATAGCCGCCCTGAGGTTGACCTGCGTTCGGATACCCAGCTCCTTCGGGTCCACGGCCGTATCCAGCACCACCAGCCTGTGCAGAGGGTCCGGCACCGTAGCCCTGAGGTCCACCAGGACCGTACCTACCTGGTACGTTTGATTGAGGCGGAGGTGCCGACTCCACAGGCGGGATTTTGCTGCTGTTCTTCTTGCCGAAAAGTCCCATCTTGGTGTAGTGATGCTGTGAGCGTCTCGACGTGAGGTGCGACGTTGGAATGGGCGAGGTGATGGTAGAACGAAAGTGACGTGTTGAATTGAGTGTTGTACGCCTGGAAGGGTGCGGGGTCGGTGTTGGTTTGCTGGCTTTGAAATTCGCGTGGTGCGTGCACCGCCTTGTCATGGAACTGGAATTTCGCTCTGTTGCCCTGTACGGACGCGGAAAGGGGCTTGGCAAGACTCTTCAACACTTGGCTCTGAAAGCTCAGTGTATAAACGGCTCAGTATGTTGAGACAGCACAAGCCTCATCAAGCGCCACAGCGTTTGACAAGTAAGACAATGGAAGGAACCGACAAATCGCAAAGCTACTGTAGCTTGAATCGCACTTTTCAGCGATCAGGTCAGGGGCAGCTTTGAGAAGCTACTCGCATGGACACAGCCGAACTTCGTAAATGGTGGAAAAGAAGGTGAGGCATTCAAAAGTGAGGGTATCGATAATGCAAGGTGATGCGAAGAACAAAGAAAGAACGACAGAGGTAAGATAATGAGTGTGAAACAAAGGTTGAATCATGTTGAAAGAGTGTGTGTTCACCTGCAACCGGAAGATGGAGCATAGCCGATTCTGCTGCAAGAAAGTTCGGAAATAGCTGCGACGTAGAGATGATGCTCAGCTGCTGCGATCGGGCTTGACGATGCTCTTTGCAATCTTCTCAAGGTAGTAAAGATGAGGACGAGGTCGATCGATCTCGTCCATAGTCATCGGTCGGTCAGAAGCATACGAGCGTGTGCGACTTCGCAATTGTGATGAAGTATTTGGAGGTAAGCAGCCATCAATCTCAATGGCGTGTCTCTTCTCTGCTTGAACGCAAGCGTCCCAGAGATCGCGGTCGATGCCGACGCTGGGAGGGAAGGCGCTCCTTGACAAAGCTCTGCGAATGATTTGATCATTCTTGCGGTTGAGACTGCGCTCTTGCGCATCGTCGTCAAGTGCGGAAGAGCTTGAATCGTGCTTCTCGCTGAGACGAGTCCATGGGTTGGCAGAGCGGCTGAAGGCTTCCGTTGACTTGGTCCTGCGAGCACGCAGGGTGTTGTCACCATCTCCACTGGTCTTTGACAAAGTGTGATCGATCGAAGCATCTCCTTCGTCAAGAGGCGAGTCAAACTGCGCAAAGACGTCTTCCTCTTCGTCGCCAGACTTGTGGATCCAGCGCATCTGTATGGGGTCGAAAAGCATGTCGCCAACAACGCGAGCGCCGGATGCAATGTGGCTCATAAGCGTGCTGCTCTCCGGTGAGAGTGGTGAGCTGTAGCCAGCAGCGTGTGTCAGGGCTGAGCTAGTGGAGCTGCCTGTGAGTTGCGAGATAAGAGCGGGCCGAGTACTGCTCTGGATGACCTGATCAAAGTCTCTGAGAACACTCTCGTTACCCTCCCATCGCAGCGCTTGTGCATTCCATCGCATACCCTTGACGGTCTTGTGCGCCGGCGAAACACCAGCACCAAGGGATCTGATGAGCGCAGGCTTGTTCTTGGGCCCACGTCGTCCTTTACGCTTGGATTGGTTTCCGCGTGCGGGTGTCGGACCTTGAGATGGTCCGGTAGTCACGATGCGATCCAACGACCTTTCGGACGTCGTGGGTGGTCGCATAGGCGGAACGATCGGGCTGCTAGTGCTAGGCAGATCATCGATTCCATCAAGCTCAGCCCCACTTCCATAGGGTGCGGAGCGCTTCAAGAGTCTTGCAACAGGTTGACTCTCGCCCGAAGAGCCCTGGCGTTCGCGTACGGCTCGAGTCTTGGACCTAGTATTGACTGAGATGCGTGACGCGGGCTGATGTCCGGAACGCATAGGGAATGAGACAGGTGTGCTTGGTCGAGCAGGAGCACTGGCGTCCCTCTGCGATCTGGCGAGCTGATCCGCGGCGGTCTCTGCGGCTCTTGCGCGTGATGCGGCCGTAGAATCAGTAAGCCTTGAGGTCGTCTTTGGCCTGAAACGCGACGCTGACGAAGCAGTGACGTTTCCACTGTTGTGTCTTTGGCGCACGGAGGGCGTGACTGAGAGGACTGAAGGTGGCGCAGTGGCAGACGACGAAGAGGCGGGCGGCGAGGTTCGCATGGAAGGCAAGGATCTCTTGCGCGTGAGCTGAGTACTGCGAGTGGAGGCTCGATGCGTTGCAGGGGTGACGTTGGAAGACGGTGTGGACACATGCGCTTGCAGATCGCTGGTAGAACGCTTGAAGCGCAGACGGTTGCGGCCTGGATTGCGAAACTCGGAGCGGATGCCTAGTGCGTTTCCTGAGGATGTGTCGGGTCCAGGCATGCGCGAAGAGTGCTGTGAGGCAGTACGAGCAGGATGATGACGATCCTCTTCGTCCGGCGTTGCTTGCCAGTGTCGAATGTGAGAAACAGAGCGACCAATACCAAATCTTGAAGAAGCTGTCTGCAACAACGCCGGGTCCTCGAATTTGGCGGAAAGGCCACGCGCCACGATGCGGCTGGGCGAGAGGTCAAAGTCATCGGTGATGATGAGTCCAGCGGCGATGCCGGTGTCAGAGTCGGTAGCTTGGCTTTGATTCTCGCCGGCGGTGGCTTGCTGACCTGATCGCTTGAGGTTGAGCATTTGCTCAAGCTTGGCCTGAATGAGAGGAGCAGATGAGGTGGAAGATGCCGGATGAGCTTCAAAGATGCTGCCTTCGAGATCCAAACCATCAAGCATGTCTTCATGCTCATCATCGGCATCGCTTTCACCAGAAATGCTTTTGGTCGAGGAGCCTTGATGAGAGGCGGAGGAAGGATGAAGTGAGGATGCCGCAGAATGAGCGGAGCTAGATGTAGGAGCGCCACCTGCCAAATCATCGTCCCAAATATCTCTGCTGACTTGACTCAGCGAGGTGTTGGAACGAGCGCGAGACAGTGATGAGCAGAGGCTGAGGTTGTTCATGTCAGGCGCCAGATCAAAGTCCATTTCGAGGCCTTCTTCCGCTTCGGAGGAATGAAGCTCGAGATCGGATCGAGCACGGTCTGAGCTGCGGGAGGACAGACTTGGTGTGCTTTGTGTGCCGTGCTTGCTGTGGGGACTATCAGGATCGGTAAGGTCGGTGGAGAGACCCATCATGCTGCGGTAGCTTGTGCTGGCGGACGTGCTGAGGCTGGCGGATGAAGGAGCGCGGCCGTCCTGCTTGTCAGTATGAACATCGTCGGCATATCGGGCTATCCTGGCAAGGTCGAGAGCAGGAGGACGAAGTTGCTCATCGAGATCGTTCTGGTCTAGGTGCTGTGTCGAGTTCGGAGCCTTGCTGGCATCTAGCATAAGTCTGAGAGCAGAGCTAGCGGCTGTAGACAGTTTGATGGTGTCGGTCTGTTCATCGCTACCATCATCGATGAGATCCTCTGGAAGATCTTCGTCCCAGTTGGGCTGATCGTCATTATGCTGCAGAAGAGTCGAGGCCGTGGGGTGCACATCTTGCAGAGTAACGTGATCTGTACGCAGTTCGGTATGCTCCAAGTCGAAGTCGCCCTCGGACCAATCTTCGACCTGCGACATGGTGGCGGCAATTCGTAGCTCGGACCTGAGAGCCTAGTCGAGGCTGGTTGGGAGGTTGCAGAGCTGCTGTACTAGCTTGTCCGACGCGAGAGGAAGATGGGCCTCCTATGAGTCCATGGTCGCTGCGTTTTAGCCATGAATCGGCCTGAATGTGGTCGAAAGGAGTGTAGCCCTCACTGAAGCGAGATGGTCTGGTGTACAGAGAAACGGTGTGCGGAGAATGCGAGACAATGAGAGTGATAATGATGATGGTGGCGTTGGGCGCTGGTGGTGACGAGAGAGAGAGACACGGACACGAGGAAATGCCTGTTCTCCAAAAAGTGGCTTGTTGAAACGCGCACTGCTGAGGCTGAGACTGAAACACACAGCAGCAGCAGGCAGAAGCAAGATGTCAACCCACTCTTTGTCGCTGTTGAACTCACGCAGCTTAGCGCCCACACACCTTTGTTCTTTGCTGCCTGTGTGTGGCGCCTCTTCCCACAGCAGCGGCAAGCACATGCATACATGCACCCTGACGCGCTTTGCGTTGGTCTGGTTTGGTTTGTCGTTTGGCTTGTCTCGGTTGGCTGACGCTTTGGTGCCACGCGTTTGGATGTGCCAACTGAGAGACCAACACTTCTTTTGGCTGACGCACGGTAACTCGCTCGGCTAGCTGCCAAAAAAGCGGCAATTCCGAAAGCACACAGTATCAGCAGCAGCAGCAGCAGCAGCTCTTCTCATGAACCTCCTTCTCACCCTGATCCTCATCCTCGATCTCGATCCTCTTCCATAGTCACACGCCACAATGGCATCGATAGGAACGAGCCGACCTCAGCTCAAGTCCAAGTTCAGCGAGTCTTACACTGCTCTTCTGCAGGGCAAGCAACCATGGATCCAAGATAACTCGTTCCCTGGCTCGTCTTCCTCCTCCTCTTTCGGCAACGATAGCTCTACGCGCCCTTCCATCTCGCGCTCCAAGTCGGCAGGCAAATCCAATACAGGCCCTCGATCGCGATACTTTGCCGATCTTCTCTGTCTTCCAGTAGAGACCAAATTCGTGGCTCAGCAACTCGATGCGATCTCACCAGAAACACTGCTCGATGATGACCCGCAAAGCAAAGGCGCTATTGTCGCCGAGAACATAGGCTCGCTATGGAGAGAAGCCATTCGGGTCTGGCGCGAAAGTGATGAAGACGAAGTACGAAGAAGAAACGCCGTTGACACATTGGTGGCTCTTTCGTATCCCATCCTCAACAAGCGTTTCTCCAACTATTCGTTTGACATCATTTCCATCTTCGCCGGTGGTATGGATGAAGCAGATGATGTCTTCACCCTGCTCGTCGACTCAATCGATGACACATTGCGCGGGGGCAATCTAGCTCGGGTGCGCATTCCATCCTCGACTCGTGACGAAGACGACGATCGCCAGCACCACCTCGCAGAGGCAAAGGCAAGGGAATGGATCGATGCTGATGTGCAACACCGCGCTTTGCAGCTTGGACTTCTCTGGCTCTCCTGCGTAGCCCAGACCTCACTTGCAGCCTACTTCCTACGACGTGACCTCTTTGTCACCGCTTCCACCTTCATCTCGACCCCGGCCGGATCTCGATATGCTTACGAAGGAGCCGTCTTCCTTGGCCTGCTAGCGACTATCGGTCAGGGTTCTGCAGGAGGCGTCTCGCTCAATGCTAGCACATCTAATCCTTACGCTCGTCGATTCCGTGACTGGGTTGATGAAGACTGTATGGCCAAGATCCTTGTTGCCTCTGCTGCTGCTATCGAGCACGATGTTGAGCTATACCGTCAGGTTGTCGATGACACACCTCCCACTCTGACTGGCAGTATTGCCAGCATCGCAAGCTTGCGTTGGATCTCGAGCTTGACTGAGCTCGTCACATCGCCGACTTCACCCACAACGCCAACCAAAGCAGATCGTAGACCCTCTGCGACATCGTTGCTGATTGGCGACTTCACCCACTTGCCCTCGCCAACCTGCGTCATCCTCCTGCCGCTCTTCCTTCTGTCCCGGTCAAATCAAGCTTTCACCTCGCTCATATTAGATGTGTCGGATCCATCCGATCTTCAGAACGACTCAGTTCGATCCGCAGCAGACGACACACGAAGGCGAGCAGGCGAAGAGTCTTTCTGCCACCTTGCTTCACTCGCATCCTACCTCGCCACGCACGCTTCCGTCTCCCCTCGCTCGGCCTCTTATTCGCGTATCACTCTTCTCTGCCTCCTCGTCTTCCTCTATGATCCGCGCGGATCCCGCAACATGCTCCTCGATACCCAACACGCCGCGCGCACCCTCGAACGCATCCGTCTCTGTCGTCAACGCGAACCCGCGCTGTCCTTACCTCGAACGAAACGCACTCGCCTCGTAACAGCCGTACTCGACGCAGCCACTTGCTCTTTGCGCTATAATCTCAGCAAACGTATTGATACAGCTTCGTATCTGATAAGTTTGAAGCTTATCCAAAGACTCGTGGTGCTTGCCGCGGAGGAGAGGATTCAATTGGAATACGATTGGGGAGATTGTTGGAGTGCATTGTTGGCGCTTTCGTCCTTCTTGGCTGCCAGGTATACGGAGATCAGGTCGAGTAGGGATCTAAGCGAGTTGATCAAAGCATTGGTTGTGACGTTGGATACGATCTTGCTCAGGTCGGATGACTTTTTGACGTCGACAAACGAGATCAACCAATTCATTTACGAGATTGTGAGGTGTTCACAGACGCTTCGTAAAACCGTCCTCCTTCTTGATCCTTCCACCACCTCCAATAGCAACACGAATGAGGCGGGCGCGATACCTACTCCACCAAAGCTCTACACGCAGGTACCAGGCTGGAAGAACATCGAACGAATCATCGCCGCTGTCGAAGGCAAAATCGCCGAATGGGTCGAACAAAAACCAAGTTCACGCAGAAACAAGACACCAGATATCAACACCATCACCAAAATCATCGCCTCTATCGATCGGGAACACCTCCTCGCCGGCGCGATCGAGGAGAACAACAGATACGCTTCCGTTTCGAGCAATGCCAACGCCAATATGAACGGGAATGGAATCATGCATCACGAGCTGGAATGGTTGGATCGAATCCAGGAGCAGTGTCTGCCTGAATTCGTACGACATGCCTGCGGGGACGTCCTGCGTATCCTGCCTGTCTATTAGCCTCTTTCCCTTAATTCAAAAGGACGATCGATCATCTTGTACTACGCAACGTGTGGAATGGAACAGGAGCTCGAAGGTGAGCAAATTGTGATTACAGTGCCGGAAGAGAAGCTACTGGAACTTCTGAATGACAACAGCGTTTAGCAGACCGGCATCTTGCAACGTCTGCGACTCGTCCGACAGAGGTTTGGGCGGGAAAGATGAGTTGAGCACGTAGTTGCGTGTTGACATTCCCGGGTTGGCACTGTATTGTTTCGAAGCACAATCGTGTTGTTGTAAAAGATGTCTAGTCAGCGCTCTATAGGATGGCAAAAGTATAAGGAAACGAAGACAAGCTGTACTTACGCATTGATATAACTCCTCAAATCGGCAATCGTGTGATGAGTGTTGAATCTCGCTGTCATTCTCTGTCCGTCACCAAGACGAATTTGAAGCTGTGTAGTTGGCTTATCGGCATCCACTTTGAAGTCGGAGCTTCCTGCACTTGCTGATGAGGACGATCCCGCCGGTGCTGCTGTAGAAGCGGGTTCCGTTCGAGCTGCGGCGCCAAACGACGCAGGAGCAGGAGAACCAAGACGGTTGCCCGAACCGCTAAAAGCCTTCATCGGTGGCGGCTTATACTTCTCATTCGTACGGCGGTGAACTTGAACGTGAACTTGCTGGCCGAAACGAACGTTGAGAAGATGCAGAGGCGCGTGACCAGAGTTGATGGCAGCGAGCGTCTGTGCGTGTGCGGGATCGTCGTAACGCATCAATTCGCCGTCTTCGATGGAGAAGCCATCCTCCCAGAATGTAAGGTTGCGAGTGGCTACATCACCATCATCTCCTTCATCTTCGTCGTCCTCTTCATCTTCATCAAGCCTGTTGCTAAAGCTACCGGGAATCGAAGTAGATGGCGTCGAAGATTCCGCCTCGGGAGCATCATTGATCGTCCTACCCCGGCCAGCGAATGCGAGCGAAGACCCCGACGATCCTCCAGCCGACCTCGATCCACCAGCAGCAAGCTCCTCTGGGTTCTTTCTGCCCTCTTCAGCAGCCCTTCTCAGAATCTCCTGCACCAGATCCCCACCAGGCTGATTCCTACGACGACGAGCTTCAGGATTCTCTACAGAGAGCGCACTCCTCTCACCGCCAGCGAAGAAATTCATCTCGTCATCGTTCTCTTCCTCGTCATCCTCGTCTCCACCTGCCCTCCTCTGACTCGAAGGTCCCTCGTTGGCAGCTCGAAGATCCCGGAATGTAGAGATGCCGCCACGGCTACCACTGCTTGCTGCGGTCCGCGAGGGCTGAGCTGAAGAAGTGCTAGAACCGAATCCGGATGACGCTGAAGACTCAACAGGTTGCCCAGAGAGCGTTCGTGGGCCAGTATAGTCATCAGGAACGCTAGGGGTCGCAGTGGACTGTGCGGTGTTCTCCTCTTCCGCTTCCGCTTGAGCAGGTTCGGATTCGTAGAAGCTGGACATAGCGGTTTCCAGGTCGCCGTTAGCAGCTTCAAGGAAGAAGCGAGCGCGGTCGGTCGATGCGCCAGTAATAGCAGCGAATTGCTGAATATTCTCGTCCATCTTCGTTGGTTCTGCTATTCCTGAGATGATAGCAGTCGATGGTAGTTAAGTTGAGTGTTAAATGGGAAGAGAGATTCGCGTTGGAGAGGCTGAGTAGAAAGCTTCTCATGCAGCTTGCGCACACGTCAGACTTGAAAGTGGAGGGTGAAAGGCCAAATTTTAGGGCAGCAGAGCCTGTATCTTCTTGTGCTATGTGCATGGGCCCGTTGAAAGCCTGAGCAGGCGCAGCGCACGAAGGCTTGTAAATTGTGCCTGTCTGCAACCCTAAATAAATCGATCACGATTAGGCGTAAGTGACATCCTTCGTTGATTTTTCGGACGAGAAATTGCGCGGATGCGAAGGTTGGAATTGAGCGACGGCTGCTACACCTCAAAACGCTTTCCGACCTTGCCCAAACCATCATCCTTCTCGAAGCTGTCACATTTGATCGTCACCAACCTCCTCCCCTCGTCACTTCGCGCTTCCCGATATCTCCCTCGCTACACGCTCGACTGCAGCAGAATCTCACATCGGCAGCTTCGGGATCGGTCACCTTTGTCTCAGACGCCTCACCTATCAACCGTCATCATACGCAGTCCGCTTCTTCGATCAATCCTATAATCATGGCTCACAAGAACAACGAGCAGGTCGTCACTGAGACCTTCTCGGAACGATCGCCTTTTGCTGATGGAATGACTTCCGGCGCCGCAAGTGCCGGTGCTGGTCTTTTGGTCAGTGCTATCCAGAACAGTATTCAGACCCACAACAAGGGTGCCCTTGGTGTCTTTACCCGTACAGGAAGCACAATTGCCCTCTTCAGTAAGTATCGGAACAACCCGGATGATGGAGTCGCAACCTAGGCAGCATCTATGTCACGCACAATGCTGTATAATGTTATCGCTGCGATATCCGCGCAAATCCGCCTTATCAAGCTCCCAGAACAAGCACTGACCTTTTTTGTTCTCCTGCACCTCGACTCTCTCGCAATTCTCGCAATCCTCGCAAATCTCGATCGTCTCTCCATTCCACCACCTCCAGCTGCCATGGGTGGTATCTTCTCATACACCGACTCGACCGTAGCGAACTTCCGTCAGAAGGACGACGCCGTCAATGGTGCAGTAGGAGGATGTGCTGCCGGTGTAGTTCTCGGTGCGGCGGCCCGATCGGTACCTATGATGTTTGGTGGATGCGCCGCTCTGGCTGCATTGATCGGTACTTTTGACGCTGCAGGCAAGTCGTTGCAAGGCACCTATGCTCGACCTTCGCCAAAAGATTTCGCACTTGGCGACCACGACACATCGCACGGCCCAGGCGAACAGGGTTGGAGGGAAGCACGCGAGGCTCGTCGTCAGAGCTTCTTCAAGGTTAGTAGCAAAGTTGAGCGACACCGGAATGGCTCCTGAAGTTTCGAAGAGGCCACTTGCTGACAATGGACCGTTTCGTTTTGATTCTTTGACAATTAATATCAACAGCAAAAGAAGGACGATGTTGAATCCGATGCATAGATCGCCTAGATTGCCTATTTGTCTTCTCTTCGAGCTCACTTCGACCACGCCCTTTCAATGCAATCATGTAACATTCACTCTCGGCGGCGTCTGCGATCATCGCGGCCGTCTGGTCTTGCTCCCTTTGAAACTGTATAGCCGCAATTCTTTGCGTCGGTTTTGAAGCACCCAGACCACAGTTGAAACGGCATTGCCTCACATCCGACTCGAAACCTTATCAAAGCACAGTCGGACAGGCTCGCACAGGCTAATAAGTGTTGTTCTATAGGAATTTGGATTTTATGCTCAACTCTCACTGAACGCCCAGTCTAAGACAAGGTAGCGCCGACAAAAGTTGCAGTAAGAACACCCTTGTCGGTCCTGAGAAGACGAGGCTTCTTGTCGGCCTCTGGATCCGCGGCATCTGGCAAAGCGCCGACCCAAGCGCATTCTCCGTTCTCGGTGGTCGTGTATCCGGGTTGAATGGTCTCGAAGATCTGTGCGGGTGAGACAAGCAGCATTGCGGATAGAAGTCAGCAACTGCAATGTGGTGTGTAAAGGACTTTGGCGATATTGTGGGCGAAAACATACCTTCTTCTTCGGGTTGAGAACAGCTTCTGGCTCACGGCCCTCGAAACCTTCAACGTAGACCTTGTCGCCTACCTGGCTTCCCGCAGGAGGGAGGACAGGTTCGACACCGCCATCCTTTCCGTCCTTGTGCGTAGCGCACAACAGCATACCGTACGACTTGATACCACGCATCGAGGCGGGCTTGAGGTTGCAAACACCAATCACCATCCTGTTCTGCATCTTTTCGATGGGGACAAAGTGCACCAATCCACTGAGAATGGTACGCGGTCCATCGGCCTCTCCGAAGTCAACCTTCTCGAGGTAGAGAGCGTCGGCATCGGGGTGCTTCTCGATGGAGACGATTTTACCCACACGCAAGTCGACCTGCGAAGGGATGGGACCAGTGGTGTCGGCAGCAGCGGCGGCGGCAGCACCACCCTTCTTACCTCCACCACCTCCACCGCCGGCTTTGGCCTCCTTGGGTGCCTTCTCCTTCTTTTCCTTCTTCTCCTTCTTAGGCTGTTGCTGCTGGTCCTGCTGCTGAGGAGCCTCCTTCTTCTGTCCCTCGGCGGCAGCAGCGGCTTCCTTGTTGGCCTTCTTAACCTTCTTCAGGTCCTCAGGCTTAGCACGCTCGATGGTGGGCATACCCTCATAGGTGGGCTCGAACGAAACGAACCCAAGCTGTGCAGCGTTGGCGGCCTTAGCTACCTGAGGCAGATTGGACAGATGAGAGACGTATCGTGCGACCGAAGGGTTGGCGTGCTGCTCGCTAGCCTGAAGCTTGGATACAGTCGGGTAGATCGATGCGAAGAGAGCAAGGTCGGCGACGGTAGGCTCGTTCGAGGCGAGGTAGGTAACAGCGTCGAGCTGAGCATTGAGCGACTTGAGACCCTCAGTGGAGGTAAACTGCTGCTCGTCGGCCTTGTCAAGCTTCTGCAACCACTCGGTGGTGGTAGCTTTGGCCTTGTCATCAGCGCCAAAGATCTGAGTCGACTTGCCAGTCAAGCCAGCGAGCTTGTCGGCAAGGTCGGTCAAGGGCAAAGCAGCGTCACCCTGGAGCTGCTGGATTGCGCTCTGTGAGGAAGACGATGAGGTATGAAGTTGTCGTTGGTGTCGTTGTATAGGCCGTTGAGACGGAGCATTGAAGCAATGCCAGGAAGATCGGGAAGTTGAAGCGATGGACATCTGTTGGGATCAGTCATTGAGCGAGCTGGGCGTTTGATCTAAGGAAAGTAAGAGGCTCTTGGTGTACTTACAGCATCGTTAGCGTACTGCGCGTAGGCAGCGGTGATAAGTTGTCTCGCTCGCTGTCCCGACATGATTGATGATTCGGTGATGGTGCCGAAAGAGGATGTTCTTGGTAAAAGAAGCATCGTTACATGCGTTACATGCAAGGTCCGTCCACTTCTTCGCTTTTCTGTGCAACGAAGGAAGCTTTAATAAAATTTTGGACCTTGTTCGCTCTCGACAGACATAACATCTGACTTCAAGAAAATGGCATAAAAGGCGAAGACCCCTGACGTGTGAAATCAGGCCATGCAGACGACCCTGTCTGTTGTGTTACACGAAAGAGTTGTGTCGATCCGCAGAAGCGCGGGGGAAAGAATACTCAATGCGAAGTTTCACAAGCATCCTCTTTGCATTGAGGCTTCATCCTGGCTTGCTACCTACACCTGTCACATCCTTCAATCACTGCTTTCCAGCCCCAGTAGCATTCAGCAATCATGTCTGCTGCTGACGCTTCAAGCTCGAAGCCAAAGGACGTTCGACCCGTCATCCTCATCACAGGCGCCAACGCTGGTGTAGGCTTCGGTATCTGCCAGCGACTTATTGTACAGCTTTCCTCTCCAACACCGAGCGACACGCTTCCCTTCCACCCCAAGACCATCACCGATCCTAAAGTTCAACCAACACCATCCCCCTTTGCCGCTCCAGACGGATGCACCATCATTCTAGCTTGTCGCAACCCCATCAAGGCTCACAAGGCGCGACAGCAGCTCCAGCAGTTGCTCAAATGGATCGAGAACCTCCCGGAGCACGAGGACACGCCTACTGGGCCTCCCGAGAGCTGGGCTTTCGCATTCGATACCACCACCAAAGACGACAAGCTTACAGACCCCGAATCCGAGGAGGACATTCGTGACACCCCACACGAGGATGCGGACCCTGCGCTTGTAGCCCATGCTCAAGAGAACAACGTGAGACGCAGGCGGAAGCTTCGGAAAGCACTTGCCAACGACGACGAGACGAAACAGGATGTGAGCGCAAGCTCGGACGCGGAAGACGGGAAGTTTGGTTCTGACCAGGGTGACTCGCCAAGCTCACCTGACCTCGACGCAAGCCTCGAGCAGAGAACCAAGCGGGCCAATGCACGCTACCGACGTCGCTTCTGTCAAGGGACCCGCATCGAATTCGTACCCCTCGATCTCGGAAGCATGGGCAGTGCCCTCGAATGTGCTCGTACGGTTCGCGAAAGGTACTCTCACGTCACTCATATCGTCCTCAACGCTGGCTCGTCGGCGTGGACAGGCATGAACTGGTTCCACGCCATTTGGATGATGATGACCCAATTTAGATACGCAGTCACCTGGCCTGCATATAAGCTGCAACGAGCAGGCGACAAGAGCGATGATGGCTTTGGCTGGGTTTGGCAGTGTAATGTTGGCGCGCATTGGATTCTCGTCCGTGCGTTGCTGCCCTCGCTGCGTGCAACGCCTTACTCAACTCCTTCGCGTATCGTTTGGACCAGCTCCGTAGAGGCCTTTTCAAAGTATTACGATGTCAGCGACTACCAATGCATTGACGCGGCCAAGTCGCCACTCCCTTACGAATCGACAAAATACCAGTGCGAGCTCGCCGCTTTTGGTTTGGACGATGCCCTGCAAACGCGGCGAATGCGCACGCAACCGGGTACACCCATGGAGGAACGTTCATTGTCCTCGTTGGGCATGTCGGCTGTCGATGGAGACACAAGCATGCACCGCACAGCTTCGTCAGCCAGCGGTACAGCACCGCACGGCTTCCTTGGCCTTCCTCCAGCATCGCGCCCGATTCCTGGGCAACCGGAACCACGCAGCTTCCTCGCCCATCCAGGTGTGGTAGCCTCGACCATGATGTCTCAATTCGTTGCGACATGGATGACCGTCTTTGTGATCACAAGCTTCTATCTCGCGCGTTTGGTCGGCTCGCCACACCACCCGATCGATCCTTTCAAAGGTGCCGTTTCCGTCAGTCATGCATGCTTGGCGCCTCAACCGGATCCCAAGAAGCGATACGGCAGTCGCACTGATTTCTGGGGACGAGAATACGTCGGTATCGAAAACATCGAATACTACCGTTCGCAGCTTGGAGGTGCGGGCCCGGGAGTGGGAGCACGTCTGGCACTTGCAGGTATTGATCCTAACACGGTACGAGCAGACCCAGCGGAAGCAGGAAAAGTGTTGGGATTGGCACGCGAGTATGTCGGACTTTGCGAAAGGATGGCACGTCAGGTCTGGCGAAGTGCACGCAAAGGTGATCTGCCTCCTTGGAGCTCGTTAGCTGGAGACGAATTTGTGATTCAAGAGCATGCGGAGCAGGCTTCTACGGACGAGGATAGCGTACAGCAGGTTTTGGATTCGGAAGATGCACGTCCACCAGCTACGTCAAAGGGTGATGATGACGTGGCAATTACCGTGAAGAAGACAACTGTCCCTGACAGCGGATCCTCGACTGACGATGTTGAGTGGGAGAAAGTTCAGTGAAGACATTTGACCCAGGATCTGCCCTAGAGACTCGCCGACATCTCTTCATGGCCATCAAGTTTACTATTCTTACAAACACAGCAACCGTATACCTGTCGCAAGCACGTTCTTGATACTATGTGCATTGTGTTCATAGAGTCTTTGTTTTGTTTCTTCGACAATGTTGTTAGAAGCAACGATAGAATCTGTAATCCGCAATGTTGTTGCTCGAAGAGCATTGTTTGTTGCCTACGCTCAAGCTCTGTTCGCCCGCGAATTATCGGAAGTGTCTCAACTGGCTCACAAGAGCATCTCCTTTCTCTGTCCTTCCGCTCGTCAGCGTGGCAACAGCTTCAGCGAATAGCGAGCGCTCGATGAACCGAAACTTGCAAGGTCGAGATCGCCAGTGCGGGATCCGACGTTTCCGCTCCGTTTTCGCTACTTCCTCGCTGGAGTCGTCCAATAGGACCCCTCAATGCATTCATGACTTTCAATGACCGAGACGGTCTTCAAACGATCTCATCGATCCATCTTGTCTAGTGCAACGATGAGACGGGGTCACAACCGAGATTTCTCCGACCAGAAACGAGCTCTAACGCCTAAACGTGCGCGCGATCTTCTCAGCTCTTTCTTGGCAAAACTGTCAAAATAAATCAAAGTTCAGCCGAAACCAACACGCTCGCCGCAGAACGTCAAAAGTGGACCCTGACGAAATTGTAGAAGATTTGCCGAAAGTTGCCCATCGCGCTTGTCGTTGTTACACTTCCGTTGGATATGCGACCGACTACTTGCATTGCCGTCCAAAGCGGAAATTGGAGAAGCAAAGGGGAACGCCGTGACACACACACAGTAAACTCGATTCGGTCTGATGCTGGTTAGGGTTGCTTTTTGGGGCGAAAGAGTACAGTCGAATCGAACGATTCATGCGGTATGCAAGCCATATACCTATGCACTCCAAGCATACGTTGTTGCTTCGCTCGTCGTCTGACCTCGCAGCAAGGTATTGCGCTGAACATGTACCGATCATCTTTGCGGTGCGCAATCAAAGCTCGAGTAGGGCACCTCGGGGCCGGAATGAACGCAGACTTGAGACACCGGGATCTGCATCTTCCTAAAGTCTAGTCCCGCTACGAAGAGGAGTTTTGCATCGAAGAGGTTTTCTTCCGCTGCTGCCAAGACCGATGACTCGATGGTCAACCTTCGCGTTTTGACGTCTGGAGCCCTACACAACCTTCCGGAGACCGAGAAGAAGCCGACCAGGTGCAGCGCCGTTCGCCTGGCTCTCGTCTGCAAAGATGATTAAACCTCTTCATCTTCCGCTGTGGCTTGCATTTCCGACGGCACTGACCTTCGCGGTGGTGTCTCCTTTACGAGTCCCATACAGCCATCGAATGCTTACAGGGGATGATGCTCTGCAATGGAGGGTCGAAGAAGTGGCTCTTGATTCGTTTAGCACGATAGCGCAAAGTCACGAGGTGTTGAATGCGTTGATCGAACTTTATATGTACGCTGCTTTGCATGTATTCCTATCCAGGACTCTGTGCGACGTACAGCAGGACTGGGAAGATGAAGTTGACGTGAAATCGCAGAAGCTTCTGTCTCCCCTAGTGTCAATGTCGCCAACACTTAGATGAAGAGGTTGGCAGCGAAGATCTTCGGAATTTGTTCGAGCTAGTCTTCTTCAACAGCATCTTCGAGTGCCAAGCAACAAAGATTGCAGCCGACAGCAATGATACCAGCATGCGACGCCAACATACGCCTGCTGAGTCGGATTTCGCCGTCTTCAAAGTCGACGATAGTAACTTTCTTGTCGTGAGGAGACTCATCGTCAATGTACACGACAGTCAAGGCCTGGAAAGGCTTTCCTTCGACCGCCGCTTGGCGTGAAAGACGCTCTATATCCTCTTGGGTTCCAGAATGCTCGTGAGGCCATTCAACTGTCACGACCTTGTCTTTAAATTGCTCCGCCTCGATCAGGGTAAAGAGATCTTGCGCTTCTTGTTGAGAAAGCTTGCTGGTGAGGTAGAAGACCAAAACGTCGACGTCTGCGTTGCGTGGTCTTTTGGCAGTCATGTCGGTCTCTGGTGTTGGGTGTTCTTTGGCATAGGCCCTAGTCGGAGGCAAATCGATATGGAGCCGATAATCTTCACTGATAGCATTCACCATATTAAAATGAGAGATCTTGGTGTGTCGAGGTCGCTTCATTCACCCGGTGTGCCGCATCGACATTGACGAGAACACAATGACACGAGAACCTAGCTAGTTGCTGCCATATGCAGTGCTAATCCGTGACAGTCGAGAGTGACAGGTTTTTGCCGCTCTAGCTCGAAAAGTGCGAACACCGTTAGCGTGCTCGCTTGCAGTAGCAAAGTGCTGTTGATGGTCATGCTGAGAGAACAATGAGAAAATGGAATATTATATTAATAAATTCACCCGAGAAATGAAACTTCCTTTGACGAGAGTATTGAAGTTGTGCGTGTCAGCTGAAAATGAAGAAAACAAACTGTGCTGCCGCTGTTTGCTGCCTGTGGCTTCTGTTTGCAGCTGTATGCTGCTGGTTAAGCTTTGCCAAGCGGACCCCCGCTTCGTCACACAGAGAGCGGAAAGTGCTTTCCACACAATGCCTCGATTCATGTGGTTCCGGACTCTGCTTGTAAGCCTTAGTATAGGGTCGAGGCACATGAACAGTCTCTCCTCTCTTCCTTATTTCGGATGATTTTTCTCGTGGCGTGGCGGCACACTAGCGTCCTGCGCTCGTCTATCTCGAGCTCGGAACACTAGCCAAGCGCTTGGAATCCGCTTGCAGCTCCAAATACCAGGGTTCGGTGGATGAGCAGCTGCTTTCGCTTCTGCTGCTTCTGTTGCCATCGACCTTCTCATGCGACAATTACACTCCGCTCCAGTCTAGACTCTTCCTCTGCCTCAATCACCTTCAGCTCAGCTTGCCATCCAGCTCAAAAAGACTCCCGCCTCGCTTCTTTGACTCTCGCAGCCTCTATCCTCACAGAAGCAGGCCACCAAAGCTAAGCTATCCTTCCGCTACAACTTACACCTTGCCGTGCATTGCCTTGCCTTGCCAAGCCAAGCCAAGACTGTCTCCCTTTCTGCCTTCCCCATAATTCCGTGCTCTGCTCGAATTGCCCTTCCGCGAATCTCGACCGGAACTCGCTGCTCAGTCAGGGCTCTCTTTCCTCTTTCCTCTTGCAGTCAGACTCATTGGCTTGCCTACGGCTTCGTGCGGCACATTTTCGTATCCTCGCCATTAGCCTGTCTGTCTCTGTCTCTGTCTCTGTCTCTGTCTCTGTCTCTGTCTCTGTCTCCATTACTGCCATCCTTCCCCAACCTTGCTAGTGGTTGTTCTCCCTATATTCGACCTTCACCAACATCGACTCTGACACTATCATCCTTGTCACCGCTCTCTCTGTCCTTTAGGCGTGACCTCCACCAATCACGCATACGCCTTCACCAAAGCACGATCTCCGGCTCAACATTCACCCACATTCACACCACCAATAGGCCGTACTAGCTCGACAGTCTCTGTGGTGCCACGAGCATTCAGCCCTCGATCGACCTCGGATCACTTTCTGGTTGTGTCTCGCTTTGGCTTGCAAGCATCTCGCAGACGCTCAAACCCGAGCGCACTGTCAATCACTCGATTCTGCTCCTCCAAAAGTCGCTTCTTTCTCATCCTCCATTCTTAGAAGAGAGCTGGCTCGGCCGGCATACAGTAGTCAACAGCCACAATGATTGCCCCTCTTCCTTTTGGTCGTCGACCATCCGCATCTCTCCAGCCGGACTTTCCTGGCGGCGCTGATCCTCGCCTCACTCCTGCGCAGACTTTCGCCTCGGGCCATCACCATCTTCCGCATCACGCATTCGCCCATCCGTCAGCAGATCCCGCTTCCAACTATCAGTACCCATCTGCACGCGGTCCGCATGATCAACAGCTTGCTTTCGAAGGCAGCAACGGCGCCAACATCGCCTCTTGGTTCTATGCCACCACGCAGGCAAATCCGTCACAGAATGCTTCAGAAGCTGGTCTGCCGTTTCAACTCGACCCATATGCTCAGCCTGTCCAAACACCAGTGACACACTCTCTTCCGGGATCATCAATTCCTGCGATGCCAACAAATGGGACGCTTGAACATGTCCCAGTCACAGCACCGCCGAGTGCTAGCTTCAACACACAGACCACTCCATTTAGTCCTACCAACGCAGCCACTTTCGCTGTCGGAGCCTCGAGTCGTGGTCTTCCCACATCAACCCCGGCTGCACCACACACGCTTGCATCCGCTGTGCCTTCCTCGTCGAACCAGAGGCGTTCAAGCGATGAAACCGCGCATCATTCTGCAGGCCCTCGCATCATGACTGAAGCAGGTCCTTTCACTGCCTCGGTGCCACCCCAAGGTAGCATCCCGTCTGCATCCGGGTCGGTGAGCTTCAATGGCTCTACTTCGCCCAACTCTTCTGCCCGTATGTCTGGCAGCCCCGAAGCCATCAACGCTGCGCAGTCTCATCCTGCATACTCGGCCGCTTCCGCTGGTCCACCCGGAGGCATGATGATGGGCACAACCATGTCTTCTTCTGTTCTCGACTCCATCGACTCCTGGCTCGCTCCAGCTCAGCCCGCATCGGCCAGCATCATGGCGTCTTCCGGTCATATGGCATCCACTTCGACAGCGCCTGGCGTCAGCAGAGCTGCTCTCAATTCCACTCGCAAGCAATCACCCGCTGGAGCCGGCGTGGGTAACATCGCATCATCCTCGGCGCTTCCGTCCGATGAATCTCTGTTTCATCCCGGCTCCACTATTGACAGCGCCTCAGCGTCCGGCTCGGTCCCTTTCAAGACGAGCACCGAGAGGCGCGAACGAAACAAGGCTTCTCAGCGCGAGTCTCGCAAGCGTAAGCAGGATCGAATGGAAACGCTCGAAAGCGAGAATGCCTCGCTCAGGAAGGCGCTTGCTGACATGAAGAAGTTTAGCAATGCACTTTCCAACGGTGCGGGCATCCGCGGCGAGGACGGTACGGAGGTAGCACCCATTCAGCTCACCAAATTCACTGGTGCTTTTCATCTCGATCTGATCGAGTCGCATCTCGAAGACGAGACCGCCGAGGCTGATTGGAGAGGATTGATGGGCCATCGCTTCCCCGCTCAAACGTCTTCGGCCCAAGAGTGGGAGGGCAGCATGCCAGGATTGACCTCTTCTACCTCTGATTCGGACGAGGACAACAGCAATGATGATGCGCCAAGTGGCACGATTCGAGATGCAGTCAAAGTGGAAGGCGAGTCGACAACATCAGGCCCAGGTCAAGCCTCTCGTGAACAGACCAATTCGGCAAGCCAACAAGCCAGGAAGGCCGTGTGGGAAATCTCACTGAATCAGAAGCGTCAGAAGGCGGCGCAAAACTTCCCTTCGATGGTGGCGGTGCCCGAGTTGGTGCTGTACAAAGTGTGCCGTCTCTACTTCAGCACGCTGTTGCCTTTCACCACCAAGCTCAAGTCCGGCATCATCAACCTGCGTGCCGCACGCGAGATGCCGGGTTTTATGGGCGGTTACGACGATATGCCGCGATTCCCCGGTGATCCATCGTTTGGCGCAACGGAATTGTTCCTACCTAGGAACCTGATGCCCACCGAGATGCAGTTGCGATTGGGCTTCCATCCCATCGAGATCGCTGTGTTGCCGTATCCCAAGATCCGCGACCGAGTCCTGACGATCCTCAGTGCATTCAACTCGATCGAAGAGCTTGCGCAGGAGGAAGAGGATGCCGCGAGGTTCAGTGTAGACCCTTGCGGCAGAAACTCATCAGCGAGCGGCGACGAGACATCACAACAATCCGGCAAACAGGGCGACGCCGAGCAACCCACGGAAGAAGACACTCGTCAGCGCACCGCGCTTGTTGCCGACATGTCAGCATGGAAGCCAAAGGACTTCAGTGGCGCTATTGTGATGCCAGACAAGGGTCGTGTCTACTCGTATGGGTTCCTTGAAAAGCCGCGAGGCTCGCATCGCTTGCGAAAGCCAGCGCAACGTTGGTTGGACGACTTTTTCTACGAGGTTGTGCAGACACTGCGCATCTGGTCTCCGGCGGGTGATGTATTTGATGGCGAATGCTTCGAGTTCAAGGAAAGCTTCTTCCGCAAGTATCCTTACCTTGTGGATGGCGAGATCTTGCGTGCCACCAACCGTTGGAGGCGTGCACGTGGCGAAGACCCTATCCGCCTCTGATCTTTGGTCCTCATTCGTATCGAATCTCAAACACACTCGTCTTTTCTCTCTGTTCTGCAACTCGGTCGTCCTTGGCTTGTCTTGGCCTTCCTCTCTTGTCCTCGCATGCTAGCATCCCACTCAACGTTCCTCCTTCTCTTCGTACCATGGCTATACACGTCTTGATACTCTTTTTCAGCCCAGTGACTGCGCTTCTCTCTTCTCAAAGTCTTGGGCATTCCTTTTGTCTTCAAGTTTCCTGTTCGCTCGTCATACCACTACTGTTACTGCCTAATCACCTAATTACCAAATGTACTCGCCGGTGAATGTTCACTTTCCAGTCTTTCTTGTAACTCTTGTTCTTACATGGCTTTCCGTTACTTGTTCTTTGCACACTACCAGTCAAATCGTCTTTTTGCACTCATCAAATTCTCGATGGTTGCACTCTTGTCTGAGTCTCAATAGACTGTGAGCCGTGAGCTGCAGCTGGGCGCCTTTTGGGCAACAGAACATCTGTGCTTAGGATATACGCTGATCCGCATCGAGGCAGGACGTGAGGGTGACAGCCGAGAGCGCTTCGAGCTGGTCGGAGGATTTCCGTCGAAAACGCTTCTATGACCTCTTGAAGCCACTGCTCCGATGCCTTTTGCCGCTCGTTGAGATCGGCAGCAGAGTGTGACGCGTGCGTACGTGCGTGCTGCATTTGGAATATTCTGGCCACTGGCTGCTGGGCTGATGCTGCTGGCGACCCCTAAATTCCACGATATCGAATTTAAATTCGCCTAAAAAAATCGAGACGAGAAAAAGCTGGAATTTGGCCAAAGTGTTGGTCTCTCGAATCAACTGACAGGAGCGTCTGGGCTGTGTGGGTGTTGGTTTTCCGTGTCTGTGCAGCCAAATTCGCATTCAGTTGCGGGACAGATGCAGATCAGTTGCAACGCTCTCTGTAGACTGGCCATATTCTTCCGAAGGACGGCAAGACAGAGAACAAGCACGCACATGCTCCTCTCACTCCTTCGGATGATCCTATAACAGCAGTTCCCTACTCTATCATCACTTGCTCATCGGATCTTTCTTTAAAGCCACCACGTACGGTCCTTTTCTCGATTGCACTCTCGTTCCGCAGGCGGTAACTTCCAAGACGTAGCTTCAGCTTCAAGCACTACCATCTCACACAAGACAGCATGTCGGCGTCACCGATCGATATCACCAACCTCAGGAAGAGGTACGAAGAGGCTGGGCAAGCCCATCTCTTTGCCTTCTGGCATACACTCGATGCCAAACAGCAGGCGCAGCTTGCTGAGCAGCTCGAAGAACTCGATGTCTCCCGAGTCAACCAGGTCTTCCAAACCGCCATCAAGGCAGATGAAGAGGCCAGGGCGGGCAAGTCGCATCAAGTTCAGCCCCCACCTCCTTCGTCTGTGGAAAACACGATTGAGGGCGAAGCTGATCCTGCCAAGGTGGAGCACTTCCGAACTGTTGGCTTGAATGCTATTGCTCAAGGTCAGGTCGGTGTTCTCTTGATGGCTGGTGGACAGGGTACTCGTCTCGGTTCGAGCGCTCCTAAGGGATGCTACGATATTGGACTTCCATCTCATAAGAGTCTCTTCCAGATTCAAGCCGAACGTATTCTTCGATTGCAGAAGCTCGCTGCCGAACACGCCGAGTCCTCCTCGTCCTCGGTCTCCGTCGTCATTCCATGGTACATCATGACCTCAGGCCCAACTCGCAAGGATACAGAAGCCTTCTTTGCTCAGCACAACTACTTCGGTCTCGAGCAACGTAACATCATCTTCTTCGAACAAGGCACCCTCCCTTGTCTCTCTCTCGAAGGCAAAATCCTTCTCGAAACAACAAGCAAAGTCGCTACCGCACCCGACGGAAACGGTGGCCTCTACCGCGCTCTTCGTACGCCTTACAACAAAGGTTCATCCGACACCGTCGTTTCCGACCTCGAAAAACGAGGCATCAAGTACCTTCACGCTTACGGCGTCGATAACTGCCTCGTCAAAGTCGGAGACCCCGTCTTCCTAGGCGTTTGTCTGGAACAAGGTGTTCAAGCTGGTGTGAAAGTGGTTAAGAAGACGGATCCCAAGGAATCGGTCGGTGTAGTTGCCCTCAAAGACGGCAAGTTTGGCGTGGTCGAATACAGCGAGATCCCCACAGCGCTTAGCGAAGCACGGGATGCGAATGGAGAACTTTCGTTTAGGGCGGCCAACATTGTCAACCATTTCTATACGACCAAGTTTATCGCCAATGACGTACCGGCTTTTGAACCCGAAATGGCGTTCCATATCGCACGTAAGAAGATTCCTACGGTGGATCTGAAGACGGGGGAGGCGGTGAAGCCGGCAACGCCAAACGGGATGAAGTTGGAGTTGTTCGTCTTTGACGTTTTCCCATTTTGCGGCAAGTTGGCAGTACACGAGGTGGAGAGGAAGGAAGAGTTTAGTCCGTTGAAAAATGCCAAGGGAACGGGGGTGGATGATCAGGATACGTCGAGGACAGATTTGTTGGCTCAGCAGGGAAGGTGGTTGGCCGCAGCGGGGGCGATTGTGGAAGAGGGAGTGGAGGTTGAATTGAGCCCGCTGGTAACGTATAGTGGCGAGGGATTGGAGAGGTTTAGCGGCCAACAGTTGGCTGGCAACGTTGAGCCGTAAGGGGGTGCGGGGTAAGAGGGGAAGAGGCGGGGTCGGTGTACAAGTGTACAGCTTTTCGTTGAAACAATAGACTTATCATTATCGAGTTTTTGTGCGATGTGTGCATGGTGCAGTGTTGAGTGTGCGCTTCTGGTCTACATGTGTTTGGTCAAGGTAAGGGGTGCAGATGTTGCTTGTGTACGAGATAGTCAACGCTTTGAGCTTCAAGTGTTTGGTGGTTTACTACATCCGTCGAGAGAAAAAGAAGTTTTGAAATTGGGGACTGGAAATCGTTCGTCCTCAACGCCTCGCTGGTCGGAGTTCCTACCACCCCCCCCACTCTCTCTCTTCTCAAGGAGTGCATGCTGGCCAATCTCAACCACGCAAAAAGCCACACACAGCAAGCGAATCCCCATCACACAAACGCAAACAAAGCAAGCCAAATGGTTATGGTAAGGGTCCCAAAACGTGCCGACAGTAGAGTAGCCCGGCCTTTTTGTGTTGTTGATATTTTTGGGGGTGAAGGTGGATTGTATACAAAGAAACCGAACAACGAGATGTGTGGTTATTGAATGGTGTCGTATGGATCGAAAGTGAGTTGTGTATCATGAAAAGAAATGAAAGCGCTTTTCCTGCAACCTTCTCGTTTGTTTTGAATGACATACAACAAAGGACCGGGTGTAGTGTGTAGAAATGTGAATGCAAAAAGCGAGAAAGATGTGAAGTATAGGAAACGACAAGGAAAGAGGAAGAACGCTTCATCGATGGTTTTACATCATGTCAACATGATGACTTGGCCCATCTCGATCCATACGGGGGATATGGTGTTGCAGAAAGGTAGGGAAAGAAGTTTAGTTGGCGAAAAGGAGCTCAGAGAACTCCTTGGCAACGGGCTTCTTAGCCTCCTTCTTGATACCGGACTTCTTCTGGGCCTGGTTGCGGATCTCGGATCGGATAGCAGCCTGGGCGTAAGGGTTGAGACGGTAAAGAACAGCGCGGTTCTTGAGGGGGTTCTTGCGCTGGGTGAAGGGGCGGGTGGTCTTGGCGGGGCCCTTGGCACGAACAACGGACTGGATCTCGTCCGAGTTGATGATGCGGGTAACGTCAGTGTTGGCAATCTTGGCCTTGGGGAGAGTGAAGCCGGACTTGGCGGCGAAGACCTCATCAAGACGGCCGAAGGCAGACTGGGTGAAGATGACGAAACGGCCGAGGTGTCCTCCGGGGGCGAGCTGGAGGATGTTGAGGCGCTCAACGGAGCAGAGCTCAACACCGGGAACGTTGCGGAAAGCCTTGACAATACCCTCGTCCTTGTTGTAGATGACAAGGGGACCACGGCGCTGGGTGTGGCGACGGTTACGGAGCTTGCCAACACCGGCACGGATCTTGCGCGAGTTGGAGACCTTGACAACATCGGCGTGAGCGTTGACGGCCTTGAGGAGAGCGATGGCCTCCTTGGTCTTGGTCAAGCTCTCGGCGGCGTCGGCAACAACGAGGGGGATCTCCTCGAGCTCCTCAACACGGTGACCGCGGGCGAGGACGAGCGAGGGGACAGCAGTGGCAGCGAGAGCCGAAGCGGTAGCGTAACGCTTCTGGTTCTGGTTGGTCTTGATGAACCATCGGCGCCAGAGCTTGGTGGGGGCGAACATGTGACCACCACGGACCATGTTACCGAAAGCGGCCTGGCCGGAACGGTGAGTACCACCACCGCCGACACGGGGGATACGGGCGACGGCACGACCGGTACCCCACGACTCGGCAGAGGTCTGGTGACCGGCCTTGGTGGAGACGGCGTAAGGCTGACGCTTGTTCTTGGCGACGTTGGCTAAAGTGCGCGGAAGGGAATGAAAGTAGAAGTATACGAGTCAGTCTTCAGAATCCAACCGGGATAGCAGAGATGACCACTTGACATGCTTGTGCGGCTCCTGTCCCCTACGTGTTCTGCTTTCCTGCACGATGTTCTAGCTCGTCTGCGATGCATCCGTTCCTGTTGTCTCTGCACGTAGCTTTTGTGCTGCCCATGCATTGTCCTCCTGGTCTGTTCTTCTACCAAATTCTGGTCCTGTCAACCGCATCCTCCTCCATGTCAAAATTTGTCCGCTGCAATGTGATACTTACTGTGAACAAGGGCAACGACGTCAGGTCGGATAGGGGCAGTGAAGACTGCGGGGAGGGGGAGCGAGCCCGAGGCCGCGCCATCGAGGCCCCTCACGTTGACAGCTGTTGGTGGGTGACGAGTGAAACAAGGAAAAGTCGATAATGTCAACGGGATGCTCTTGGCAATTGATGCGATTCGGAGCAGCTGTACACCAGTCCAGCATGGCAAATCCTAGGGTCGAAAGCTGTTGTGTGATCATCGTGGTTGCTATTCATAGCTTATTGGAAGTGGCGGTACGAGTCGATTGCGATCGAGATCATCAGAGCATGTCCTTTTGTACCTGCGCCGTAAGAAATCCAAGCCTAGTCATCCTGACGTTCCAACTGATATCCACTTTCTGGATCAGACTGATGGTCTGCCAAAACTCTCGTTTCCAATGTCAATTCATGGTTCGAATAGCAAACACGAATCTCCTCCAAGCGCGGGCGACGGTACTGATGTACGGCAACAAGCGTAAGATACTGCAGATATGTTCGCTGAATGTGTAGGTCGTAGATGCTGGGTGCAATGCTATGCTTCTGTCGTCACTGTAGATCTGGGAATGCTGATAGATGATCGTGCTGTGCTCTTTGGGTGATGCTCTATGGACTGCTGGATTGACTGCTGGCTGGTGTACTGTGTGTCGTTGCTGCTGAGAGGTCGTGCGAGATACCTACTGGGTCTAGCAGCCATTTTCGATATCTTGAAGTGGATGGTTGGTGGATGACTCCAGGAAGGATGGTGACGGCGAGCTCTGAGTAGCCCAAGCTCTGCTCTCCGAATTCGAGGTTCTGGCTGTTGCTGTTGGCTGTCTGCTTCGTCGGCTGGCTGACCTGGCTTAGATTTGGCTAAGACAAGTGACTGGCTCTGCTGTTGCAATCTTTGACTCTGTCAATTCTAGGTTGCGTATGGCAGTCTCTGAAATTCGCCTCTTGGAATTTCGCTGAAGTCTCGAATGTTACAAGACAGAGAGAGAGGGAGACGCCAAATCTGAATTTTGGTTGATTCCGCTGCGAAATGGCGCTACACGTGATGAATGAACTAGCTTCGGCCGAAGCGTGCTGAAAAAGCGGAACCGCCGAACAGTTGAAATCCTCAAAATTCTCAGAAGACTCAGCACAGTCAATCGAGAAAGCAGGTTGCAGGCCGAGTGTCTAGGTTGATGATTGACTGAGGCAGGCCAGCCAGTCTTGCTGAACCTGACAAAGACAGGAGCCCAGCTACAGTCTTCGAACTCAAGGAGAGCCAGAGCGAGAGGCAGCCAGAACTGAGCTGGCTGAGACTGTGGGAAGGTCCTGAACTGAAGGCGCGCTACGCAGTCGGGTCCATCGAATGCGTGTTCGCGATTGCTTGTCTTTGCTCCCTCCATCTCTCGTACCTTCAAGATATCACTCTTATACCTATAACAAGATGACTTTCGCAACTTTGTGGTACAGCCACCCCCGCAAGTTCGGCAAGGGCTCGCGCCAGTGGTAAGCATCAGCATCAGCATCAGCCTCTACACAAAGTTTGGACAGCAACGATTGGTCACCGACACAGCCGATAGAACATGATGGAGAGCATAACGAAAAAACGCAACGACGTACACCAAGACCGACATAGCATTCGAAGAGGGTATGCATTTCGACACAGCATCGCAGAGCCGTACGCGTCACCATCACATCACCAGCAATTTGCAGATGCGGCACCAGCAGCACGAACACATCTCTTCAACATTATTTGATGGAAGTTTGAACTGGTCCCAGAAGGTCACCGGACATAATGACGAAAGAGATGCTAGACAGCACGGAAAGGAGTCATTTCGCCAACCGACACAACGCATCGCTAGGATTAAAGATGTCAGGACAGCGATTGGCAGTTTGGGACCGATCAGCAGCCAGGTCTGTCTACGGTTGCAGGAAGTTCTATCAATGCTCACGGGAGTCAATAGGAGGCTACGATATGCAATCGCGATCTTCTGTTCGGCAGTTCCAATTCGGATACTTAGACCTTTGTCAATGTCGATTGGAGGAGCATGATGCTTGTCAAGGATAAAGACATCTTGCTGCACACGATCTTCTCGACAATGCAGATCCTGCTGGATGACTGGAGGGACAAGACCTTGCCTTACCGCGGAGGCGCTCATGCGTCTGGCCTCGCGTCCGGTTGTCTTCAGCATCAGTCTACATGCAATCCATGAAGAGCTCAGATTGCAGGAGCTCCAGCGTATCCGCACTTCGACAACCTGTTCATTCATTTCGGAACAATCTTCAGCCATACACCCTGCCGACTCAGCCATCTTCATCAGTCAGCGCTTCGACATTGCTCTCCATTCGCAATCTGTTGACTGTTCATGCCGCACCAAGCTCAGCTGTTCATCTTTGTGTCTACGAACACAACACGATCGCAACTGAATACTGACTTTGCTCTTGACCACTTATTATCTTTGCCCACAATAGCCGTGTCTGCGCCAACCAGGGCGGTATCATCCGCAAGTACGGCCTCGACATCTGCCGTCAGTGCTTCCGTGAGCGCGCTGACCAGATCGGCTTCCACAAGTACCGTTAAAGTGGATTCCGACTCTTTGTCAATCATCAACACGCACACATCCACCCACACTCCACTACTTTCTCTCATCATGCATTCTTCAAAAGTCTCGACCAGAGATCATCGCCTATTCTGATTTTGAGTAGACACGCGACCTCTAGCTCTATGTGACTTCGTTCACTAGATCTGGTGGCCCGATTATTGCGCATTGCTTGGTCGTGGCCATTCGGTTGATCCCGTTTGCGGCTCCAGCTAGCATTACCATTTCTTCTTTGCTCCTGTCACATACGTAGTCTTCACCCGCTTTCACAGCAACCCAAAACGTTCATCGGTCTACAACTTCGGTGTGTGCTTGACTTTGTGTTACCCTGGTGATGTTCGCGGTGTTTGGTGTTGGGATGACAGTGCGTTGCCTACCTGAAGAATTGCAGCACATCGCAATAGAACTTGCATTGTTGATTGTTCAAAGTCTGTACAGCCGCGCTTTCCAAGAGATGCTGGACCCATGAGGTTGCATCCATGCGACATGAGTGCATCAGGTGCGAAGCATCCACGTTGATAGCCTTGCAGGCTTATCCCGATCGAGAAGAAATCGCAATCGCAATCGCAATCATAAGTTTGTTTTGGGGCCCGATATTTCTGCCGAACGATTCTCGCGCGTAGCCAATTTGCGGTCATTTGCGGAATTGAGATTGAAAGCAAAGAGTCTTGGCTCAAGTCGAGCAAATCCGAAGTTTCAATTGCACGCTTGCTGATTGGACCCGGACGTGCTTTCTCGCCAACAGTACCGACTAGAAAAGGTCAAGCCTCTTCCTTGCATGCGGTAGCGGTGTATCAATTGATACGAACTGCGAAAGTTCTACCGTTGTTCAGGACGATCTGCACTTCACATCGAACAATCGACTGTCAGAGACAGCATTACCTCCTTCAAGGATTTTGATGCTTTCCACAGTGCATCAAGATACCTCATACAGTAGCATGTTGACTTAGTGCATGCAAGATCGCGATGCCTGGATATCTATGAAGTGCAATGAGGGGTTTGCTTTTTCCATAGGCGAGTGTGAGTGTCGCACAGTCTAGACACTAGCGAGCCAAGAAGAGTCCTACAAACCTCTTTCACGGACGTCTGCGGCCGCTCATTTCCATTTACTCTTTAAGTCGCACATGCTCTTTCCATCGGGGACTTCGATCTGGTTCGGTCTCAATCTGTCCCATATTCATGTTCTCTTAACAGTTGTTGACTGCGTAAAGCAGCATCCTCCTCCTCAGAAGGCTACATAGCACAACTTGGGTCCGATTATGTCCAGTATGAGCATGACTTTTCCAAAGATTCGGTCAAAGCGGTTCAGGTCGCGACTCAGATGTGGCCGCAAGCGTGCAGCTCGAATTTAGAAGGAATTACAGCTGGTGCACGGGCACTTGAAGACGTGCAATTTCGACGATGCGGTCTTGCAAAGGGATTTGAATTGAAAATGTGCAAGAAGGCTAGCCAAAAGGACAAAAAGGCTAAACCTGTCGGTATGTGTGTGTGTGTCTGAAAAGCGAGCGTGTTGATTGGACCGTGCTTTGGGATCTCAGCTCGTTGTCTCTGGTACTGCCTCAATGCAACGCAAAACAGCTAGCTCGGGCTGCAATTGCCGTTGCTGGCCGGTGCCGCGCCTTGCTTGACACCGTGTGTGCCTGCCTGCCCGTGTTTTCTTCCTTCTTCTCCGCAGTCCAAAGCTCAGCTTGTGAATCAGCGCTCGCCAGCTGAAAATGAACCCTTTACTGGGCCCCGCCTGCCCGATCCTTTTGCGCGTGCTGCTGCTGCTTCTGCTGTGCTTGTTCTTCCTTTTTTCTGCTCCTTTTTTCAAAGGTGCGTGTTGCAAAGGCGCGCACCTGGCTGGCTGGCTGGCTGGCTGGCTGGCAACCGGTCGTGCCCCGCTCGATTCTCGTCGCTAATTCGTATCGGCTCTTGCCGCGTGTAACCCAAGCCCTGTTCCAGGCTCTGTGATTCCTGTGCTAGCCAGATTGCAGATTGCAGACTGTAGACTGTAGACTGTGCCCTCTTTCCTCCTCGTTCGCCCGCAACTCGGCATATCGTCGCCGTTTCATCCCATCGCACGCTGCCTTGTCTGATTTGCATTTCCTCTTCTTCCGCATCGGCCAGTCTCCATTCTCTTTTACCACCATCACCAACCTATCATCCCATCCCCGCAATTCCACATCTAGAGTGAGAGCAGGGTAGTTGATATTCATCATGCTTCCCCTTCGCGCACTCCGTTCTTCCTCCCTCCGGGCTGCCGCCAAGGCTCCCCTCGCCAGGGGCTATGCCACCACCGTCGCCGAGGAGGCTGCCGAAATCTCGCCTTCCCTCTTCGACAAGAAGGTTGAGATGTCCGTTGTCGAGTCCGGCAAGGGTTACTACATCAACTACAAGCGTATCGAGGACAACCTCAAGGTCGTTCGATCCCGGTAAGTAGCAACTTCTCATTATTGCTGGATGAGGGACAGGATCATTCGGATCAACGGGCTTCACAACAGCAATACGACGCACAGCATGTCATGGGCGCACAAAGCGACTCAGCTTTCTTCGAAGGACAGATAGTGCGCACTGGCGATCGTCCTTTTCTTATCTTTCACTGCATTGCAAGATAAGATAAAGGCAGCTTGCTCGATCTGGATCTTCTCCGAGTCGCTGCGTTCAAGTTGCGCAAGTAGAATGCTCGGGCAAGCCGATCTGAGCAAGCGCACCAGAAAGTATCTGCGTTGCTTGCTTGCCTTTCCGGTTTGATCATCCTGGACCAGACTGCACTTGAAACCAGTTCTTCAGAACGGTTTTACTGACTCTTGTTGTCCGCCCTTGTTCTGTTTTGTTCCGCATTTACAGCCTCAACCGACCTCTTTCGCTCGCCGAGAAGATCGTTTACGGTCACTTGGACAACCCCCACGAGCAGGAAATCACCCGTGGCCAGTCCTACCTCAAGCTCCGCCCTGACCGTGTTGCTTGCCAGGATGCCACCGCCCAGATGGCCCTCCTCCAATTCATGTCGGCTGGTCTTCCCACCGTCGCCGTCCCCTCCACCGTCCACTGTGATCACCTTATCGAGGCTCAGGTCGGCGGTGCCAAGGACTTGGCCCGTGCTATCGAGATCAACAAGGAGGTTTACGACTTCCTTGCCACTGCCACTGCCAAGTACGGTCTTGGTTTCTGGAAGCCCGGATCTGGTATCATCCACCAGATCATCCTTGAGAACTACGCCTTCCCCGGTGGTCTCATGATCGGTACCGACTCGCACACCCCCAACGCCGGTGGTCTCGGTATGATCGCCTGTGGTGTCGGAGGTGCCGACGCTGTCGACGTCATGGCTGACATCCCCTGGGAGCTCAAGGCCCCCAAGGTGATCGGTGTCGAGCTCAAGGGTAAGCTCTCGGGCTGGACCACCCCTAAGGATGTTATCCTCAAGGTCGCTGGTGAGCTCACCGTTAAGGGTGGTACCGGTGCCATCATCGAGTACAAGGGTGCTGGTGTCGACTCGCTCTCGTGCACTGGTATGGCCACCATCTGCAACATGGGTGCCGAGATTGGTGCTACCACCTCCGTCTTCCCTTACAACGAGCGCATGGGTGACTACCTCCGTGCCACCAACCGTTCCGACATTGCTGACCTCGCCAAGGGCTTCCAGCGCAACCTTCTTCCCGACTCGGGTGCCGAGTACGACTCGCACATCGAGATCAACCTCGACACCCTCGAGCCCCACATCAACGGTCCCTTCACCCCCGATCTTGCCACCCCCCTCTCCAAGTTCGCCGAGGCCGTCAAGAAGAACGACTGGCCCGAGGAGCTCAAGGTTTCGCTCATCGGTTCGTGCACCAACTCCTCGTACGAGGACATGAGCCGATCCGCCTCCATCGCTGAGGAGGCTGCCGCCCACGGCCTCAAGGTCAAGTCGGCCTTCACCATCACCCCCGGTTCCGAGCAGATTCGTGCTACCATCGAGCGTGACGGTCAGATGGCCGCCCTCGAGAACGCTGGTGGTATGGTTCTTGCCAACGCCTGTGGCCCTTGCATTGGTCAGTGGGACCGAAAGGACATCAAGAAGGGTGACAAGAACTCGATCATCACTTCTTACAACCGTAACTTCACTGGTCGTAACGACGCCAACCCTGCTACCCACGCTTTCGTCGCCTCGCCCGATCTCGTTACCGCCATGGCTTTCGCCGGTAAGCTCACCTTCAACCCCATGACCGACAGCCTCAAGGGTGCTGACGGCAAGGAGTTCAAGTTCACCGCCCCCAGCGGTAAGGAGCTCCCTCCCCGCGGCTACGACCCCGGTAACAACACCTACCAAGACCCCCCCAAGGACCGCTCTTCGGTTCAGGTCGCCATTGACCCCAAGTCGGACCGTCTCCAGAGGCTCGAGCCCTTCAAGCCCTGGAACGGCAAGAACCCCACCGACTGCCCCGTCCTCATTAAGGCTCAGGGCAAGTGCACCACTGACCACATCTCGGCCGGTGGTCCTTGGCTCAAGTACCGTGGTCACCTTGAGAACATCTCGAACAACTGTTTGATTGGTGCCATCAACGCTGCCAACGGCAAGGCCAACGAGGTCCAGAACGTCTTCTCCGGCGAGTGGGGCCCCGTTCCCGCCACTGCCATCTCGTACCGTGAGCAGGGCAAGCCCTGGGTTGTCATTGGTGACGAGAACTACGGTGAGGGTTCGTCGCGTGAGCACGCCGCTCTTGAGCCCCGTTTCCTCGGTGGTTGCGCCGTCATTGCCCGTTCGTTCGCTCGTATCCACCAGACCAACTTGCGCAAGCAGGGTATGCTCGCCTTCGAGTTCGCCAACCCCGCTGACTACGACAAGGTTCGCCCCGATGACCTTGTTGACATTCTCGGTGTTACCGAGCTCGCTGAGGGCTCCAAGGTTTCGCTCCTTGCCAAGCACAAGGACGGCTCCAAGGATGAGATCCCCCTTACCCACACCATGAACGACAATCAGATCTCGTGGTTCAAGCACGGTTCGGCCCTCAACAGGATGGCTGCTGCCGCCAAGTCCGCCTAAATGGATTGATGTCGCTTTGATCTTGCCTAAGATAGCTTTTGCAAAGAAGCTGACTTGAGCGAGGTTATGGAATCGATTGCTATCATCTGGAGCATGCCCTTTTCCTTCACATACCTGTACTTATTTAAACACCGTCGTCCCCTGCATGCTCGGCGGCAAAAAAAAAGAAATGCACCTGTCTCCCGTATACATTATTGTGTTGATAGGTCTGACTGAAGTTCTCATCGCTCAAATCCCATGGTAAGGTGGTAGACTTACTTCTGTATGAGAAGATATGCATTCGCGATGGGCCTCAAGCAACATCAGTGCACATCAATAAGTATGGCTGCTTGTGAGAAGCAAGCGACTGTGAACAAAGTTGCAATAGATGCTTCTGGACGTCGTTGCATTCAAGGTCGATGTTTGCCGTTTAAAAATTACTTTCAGGAAGGCAATCATGAAGCAGGTTTGTGTCGTCTTCTTGCTTCCAAGGGTGAATCAATCGGGTGCAAACATGAAACGATCGATTGAAGAGAAGAAGCGGAACACTCCGAGCTGTTCTCGAGCTTTGAAAGTGGGACATATTGAGATCGATCTGCAGTCATGCATGGAGCGTGGGCAAAAGGCAATTGTGCCGAGCTCGAAGGCTAGAGAGAGCGGAAGCTGGCATGCTGTACATCGACATCGTTCTGCGCTTCGTATGCATCTGTGGAATCGTCGGGGTCGGCCAATATGAATGGCATCTCAAGTCCGATTTCTTGTTTCGAAATCGAGGTTACCCGTCAGCAGAGAGCTGTCTGTTGAATCTGATGTAAGGATCGACTCACCGACATGGTGGGACTGATGCTTTCACAGCAACGGGGAAGTCACACGACATGGACGAGCGGGTTTAACGGAAGTGAGCACGCTCGTCCTCTGGCGATGTCTGACAAGACATTCCACCTCTTTCTTTGCTCTTTTCTTTGCAGAGTCGTCTCATCGAAGTTGCGAGTGTGAATCTGACTTCAAATCGTTCTTCTGGGAGACATATGAAAGAGAAGGCCAATACCGCACGAGCTTTAGGGGAGTATCAATGAAGCTTCTGAAGCTTCTGAAGCTTTCTTTGCGCTATATGTTGAAGGTCCCCGGAAGCGAGAAAGTAATGCCAGTAGGCATGGTGATCACGCAGTCAAGTCACGGAGAGGCTCGAGGCGAACCACCGGGTGAAGCCTCACGCAAAGACTATCATCTTGCTTCGCTTGGCTTCGCCTTTTCAGAGATCTACCACCCCAGGGTCAGAAGAACCTTGAATGCGATCATCGTGGGGCTGAACCGGCGATCCCCGGACAAAGCTCTTGTGCCAAAGACCTTGATCTAGCCATTCACGTGCGTCCAAGGCGAGATCATTTCGCTTGCACGCATGTTCCTGGCTAGCAGCAAAAGAGTCCAAACAGTGTCATGGGCGGCCCAGACGGTAGACGGTGACCGGTAGCAAACGCAGCAAACGCAGCTACGTGACGATGCTTGTTTGCGGCAAGAGCGGAAATCGACACCTGTCTGATGTGGCTTTTTTTTGGCCTTGGCATCGAGGAGCGGGGGTTGAAAATTCCCCGCCAGCCTTTTTGAGCGGAGCTGAGGCGTGTTCTCTTCTTCTCCTTCAGAACAGCTGCGTCATCTCGCGGAATCGTGTTCTCTTGAATTTATTCCGAATCCGAGTTGACAAGTTTGAAACCCCGACTTGCTGCTGCTGCTCTGTGTGAGTCTACGTAACTGTGCTGGCCTTCGCATTTGCCAGACGCCGCCGTCTTCCACTCATACACCTTTCTGTCAGATGTTACGGTCATCGAAATGGGTCAAACATGAGACGAAAGACAAGCACAGCCTAGAAGCACTCTTGGCGTTTCAGAAGTTGACCGAAGTTGCTCAGAACAGCAAACTCGGCCGTCTCGACACTGACACTTCCGCTTTCTGTCTCAATTTCCGACGCTGCCAACATCCAACCTCACACATGACCTGTTCGCTCATCTTCCTGCTTCGATTCCTGCGTAAAAACCCTGGCCCTGATCTCCCTTCGTTCTCAGGGTCATAAGCGGGGAGAAGCCGACGGTCTGACTCCACACTCATTCTCGTCCAATGCGATTATGCTCACATTCACAAAAGCCAGAGTGACAATCAAGGTGAACTCACAGGTCATGCTGCAGGACTGAGTTGCCGTTTTGCACTCGTGACTGGCGCGTCAGCGTTCAGAAGCCAGCTTTGCATTGTTATTGACTTCGACTATAGTGACTATCATTTTGAAAGAGATGCCAAGTCCCTGTTAACCATTCAAGTCCGGAACACAAAATGCCGGGCTCTAGACCGTAGGCAGCAATCACGACTACGAACTTTGCAACATCATCTCGTGTACCTTATTCTGCAAAGCGCGAGTAAAGTCATGGGAAACAGGACTGCGAAATGCGAGGTGCTTGTTTGCTCATGTGTGGGTCTGCGCAAACGAAGCAGCGGCAGCAGCAGCAGGATGGAGGCTTGCAGAATTCAACAGCCCCCTAGAAATCCTTCTTCTTTTGCGGTGAGTGGCCCCTCGATTTTCTGGCATGAACTGAACTAAAGCCCTACTTTTTTTTCCCTCCTCATTTCGAAATTCTCATTTTACGAAATGAATTCTTTAGGGAACACAAAGCTGCCATTCTTTGCGATCCGCTTGTTCATCAACAAGTGCTCGAGGTCGCTCTCGGGTCGGATGTCTACTGTATCAGCGCTATCATACTCACGTACTGTAGCTTTTCCAATGAGGCTTTGCTGTTCTGCGAGACTGGCTTTCGAAGGCGGACGAGAGAACAACAGCGGCCAGATTTGGAGGAGGATCCAACTGCTTGCTGATAATTGTATAATTTTACAAAATTTTGAAAAAATCCACTGAAGTGAGCTGGGTTAAGCGCTGCGCTCTGCTTTCCCATGGCGGAAGTCGAAAAATGTCTACGGACCTCGCTCGCTTAGCCTCCCCGTTCGTGAGAAACGAGGACTCTGCTCGGTCGCTTGCCAAGGCCGGAATTCGAATGCCAATATTTCCTATTCAGCGAAATTCTGTACCGGCTAATTGCGATGAGCAGCATGCACTGCATCGGTCCCTCACCGTCATCTCAACAGCAACATTCGTTTTTAGAGGACGGACTTCGCCTGTGACATAGCAATCCTCTGCCCTGGTGCCCTCGTGCACCTTGCTTGTCCTGTCGCTTTGCGTTCTTGGCTCGCGTAAAGCGGACTTGCATTGCGCACGCGGGTCGTTGCACCGAATCGACACTCTACACGTCGGACCTGCCCAAATCTGCACACACCCAAAGGCCTCTATTCACCATCACTCGTCTCGTACTCACTCCGTCTCGCGCTTCTCTTGAATGCTCTTATTCGCCATCAACAAGCACTACAGCACTCTGACAGTGTAGTTCATCTCACACCATTTCATTTTACATTGTCTTGGTCTTTGCCCGAGTCCCCTTTGCCTGACCTCGCTTAGCAACGCAGTCGTCCCTTGTTGCATCTCAGGAGCCCTTTTCACCCCACGGCCCAATTAGGCTTTCGCTGCCACACTGTCTATCTTCTCAGGGTTTGCGCCCTCCGCACTTGCATTTCATTTCGGTTACTACGGCCATCTTTTGCACCGTTTTCTTCACCTGTCTGTAGCCCTCTTTTGTCCGTCCTTTTGCTCGCATTCAGCCGCCACTGCGCATCCTTCAAATACCCTCCTTTCTCGATTTGGTCTTGCAAGATTCGGTCCCCCACCATCCTCTTGCCACAACTCTTCGATACAAGCTGACAACTCGTACTTCTGCGTGTCTGTCCTTCGAGTGGCCTTCAAGAATCCCCTTTTCCCCTCTGACCCTATCCTACATTCCCTCCTCTCTAACCGTCCATCATGTCGAGCAGCCCTAAAATTGAAGACGTCAAGGGCGAAAAGGCCGTTGACCACGTCAAGCCTGCCAACGGCGCCGAGCTCGAGAAGCAACTCTCCCCCGAAGCCTCCGAGATCGCTTCCCGCGGAGACTCCCTCTCCGTTGATGACATCTACGAACGCAAAGTCTACATCCTCAACAAGGTCATGAACGAACACATCGGCATGGGCAAATTCCAATGGCAACTCTTCCTCCTCTCCGGTTGGGGTTGGATGGCCGATAACCTTTGGCTTCAAGGCGTCGCCATCATCCTGCCCCAGGTCGAACGTGAATTCAACATCAAGAGCAACATTCGCTGGATGACTTTTGCCCTCTACATCGGTCTCATTCTCGGTGCCGCCACGTGGGGGATTTTGGCCGACGTGATCGGTCGTCGTCCCTCGTTCAACATTACGCTTTGCATCGCCGGTATCTTTGGTATCGCTGGTGGTGCCGCTCCTAACTTTGTCGGTCTCGGAGGTTTGCTCGCCGCCCTGGGCTTCGGGCTTGGCGGAAATTTGCCCGTCGATGGCATGATCTTCTTGGAGTTCATCCCTGCCCAATCGCAGTACCTTTTGACTCTCCTTTCGGTCTTCTGGTCGCTCGGTCAGCTCGTCGCCTCGTTGGTCGCTTGGGCTTTCATCGCTAATTACTCTTGCGATGGTAACCAGTACAACACTCCCGGAGCGGGACACGTGCCTTGCGATGTTAGCCAGAACAAAGGATGGAGATACACCTTCTACACCCTCGGTGCTCTTACTTTCTTCATGTTCTTCTGCCGATTCTTTGTCTTCCGTCTTCCCGAGTCGCCCAAGTTCTATCTTTCTAAGGGACGCGATGCGGAGGCTGTTGCCGTTCTCAAGGACATTGCTATCAGGAACGGACGTCCCCTTGGTGACGATGTGATCTCGGTGGAGATTCTTCGCTCTGCTGCTGGTCAGGAGGCTGACATGACGGTCAAGGAGGAAGCTACCGAGAGCCACAAGGGTCTTAAGGGTATCACTTCGGCACCTGATCGTTTCGTTCGCAACTTCAAGGGCGTTTCTTTCACCCCCGATCTTTCGCACGTCAAGCCTCTTTTCATCGGCTGGAGAATGGCCGTTACCGTTTCCATCCTCTGGACTCTTTGGGCTCTTATCGGTCTCGCTTACCCGCTTTACAACGCCTTTTTGCCCATCTACCTGACCCAATCCCAGGGTGTCGAAGGATCGTCTTCCGTTGACACAACTTACCGCAACTACTCGATCATCTCGGTCTGCGGTCTTCCCGGATCCATCATCGCCGCTTGGATGGTCGAATTGCCCCGTTCGGGTCGTCGTGGAGCTCTCGGCATCGGTACCCTTTTGACCGGTGTCTTCCTCTTCCTCTTCACCACCGCAAAGACGGAAGGCGCCGTTTTGGGCTTCAACTGCGCCGCAGCCGTCGTACAAAACATCATGTACGGTGTGCTGTACTGTATCACCCCCGAACTCTTGCCCGCTCCCCACCGTGGTACGGGCGACGGTATTGCAGCTGCACTCAACCGTATCTTTGGCGCCATGGCTCCGATTATTGGTATCTACGCGGGCGGTACTTCGCCGCTGTACGTAGCAGCTTCGTTGTTCTTGGTCGCAGGTGTCCTGAGTTTCTTCATCCCACTCGAATCGAGAGGTCGAAGTGCGCTCTAAGCAGCGTTCGGCGCTCTCTTCAAAAAGAAGAGCGATCATGTTATAGCTTGTCAAATAGTAAAGATGCATCCATTGATACCATTGTAATTCTGCCCCCTTGACCGCTTGTCCTTCCCGCAAGCTGTGTCGGCATGTGTGAAAGTGCTTTGTAGGCAGAAGTCTTGGGTGTGAGAAGCGCAGAGAAGCGGCCCGCGCAGGTCGAGTTTGAGGATCGAGAAACTCGAGAGCGTTGATTTGTTGCAATGTCACGCCGCGCGAACACGGTGACTTGCTTCAAGGAGCACCACTGCTGCTTTTTTGAGCTTGGACTGCGCTCCAAGAAGGGCTTCTGCGATCAAACTCAAGTTGAAGAGAGTTCTCACGATTCGAGCTTGTTCGGAAGCCTACGCGTTTGGTCTCGGAGCTGTCACAGTTTAATCACGCACAGGGTTGAGTAAGGGTCTGATGGACAAGTGCGCTCGAGCGGCAGACATTGACATTGAAAGGACGGAACTAAACGACAGCTATTGAGATGGTGCATTGACTTTGACACAGTGACGATGAGAGGAGCGCATGAGATTTTGACTTTGACATATGTTTCGCTACGATGAGGTATGGGAAGCGTGTCAGAAGCTGACTTTGATACAGATGGTGATATAGAAGTGCTAGGCTTGATGCGAGTTGCGAGGCTACGATACGATACGACGCGATGCGATATTCGATACACGACGTTGACGATGGTTCTTGATACACGACGTTGGCGATTGGTTTTGGCTGGTTTTGACGAAGCTAGATACGGTGACAAAGATACGCGAGACGATTTGCGGACTGAGTCGAGCAAAAATGGCCTTAGCCTCCTTTCTCGTTGGTTCTGATCGTTCAAGAAGGGTAAAGCGATCAAGGACGGCGGACCATCCAGTCGTAGTGACGGTGCCTGTCGAGCGGTCCACCGAGGAGACCGGGACGATCGCCGTATACATATCGGTCGGCTTGTTCGTAAGACATGCCCATGTTGAGAGCTTCACAATACTTGTTGACGTCCTCGTTACGGAGCCAAGCTTCTCCACTGTCGCAGCTGATCGTCTTGTTGGTGCAATTGCTGCACTTCCAACACTTTGGACTTCGTTGAGGGCTAGAGCATTGGACCATTGCTGGTTCCTCTCGACAGTTGCTGCAATCCCTGTAATGACGTTCAACGATGATGCGGCGGACCTTGGTGTAGTTGAGCTTTTGGACGCGAGGCGTTAGTTCATCTAGCTCAGCGGCTGAGAGGCGAGGGGCCTTGGCGCCAATGAAAGTCGGCAACTGTGTTCTGCTGCTACCAGCAGCCGGTGGGGTACGGCTCGGATCACCAGTCATCTCAACCGCGGGCTCGGCGCCAGTAGCGGAGCGATGACTGCCCTCAGGAGGGCTGGTACTGGGAGTGGTCTGAGCGGGTTGAGGGGTGCTGCCAGTCATGGATCTCGTCCGAGCACGGCGAGGACGCTCGAGTTGGGCTTGAACAAGAGCAAGCAGGCGACCCTCGCTGATACCAGTGATTTTCACTTCGCCGGTGTCGGGATCGATTCTGATGGAACCCGTGGTATCGGTAGTGGAAGCCATTGCGATGTATGGAGAGGAGAGGCGTGAGAATACGCTGCGAAGTCAGAGGTCGATGGAGGGCGTCAACTGAGAGAGTGGAAGTAGCCTCAAGGGATAGACTTGAGTGAGTCGTCGGGCGGTAATGGTGGGGAGTGGGAGAAAGGAGCCAGACCTTTCCACCTTCTCTGGTGTATATATGTTTGGGCGAAGCGTCCTTCGGTTCAAATCTCGAACGCAGACCACGTCCGTGCTTTGACGAGTGTCTGGCATGCTTCTTTGCTGAGGCAGTCGTGACTTCGCGAGACGGGTCGTCAGGCGTAGTCTGTCGTTAAAGTTGGAGCTGATCAGGCAATTGACAGCTGACCCGCACATCACGCTTGAGCGACTGGACTGAGCTTTGGGGCCCCCAAGCCTGCAACTGTGCTCGACCGGTGTGACTGAGCGGTCGGATGCGCCGAGGGAGGAGGAAGACTTTGGGGGCGCAGTCACGCAACAGACCTGCAAAACTTCACGAGGCGTGTGACCATCCTGTTTCTCAGATGGTCAGTGCAATGTCGGAAGATCCGATGCGTTCACACAAGGTTTTTAGAGACCAACAAAGTTCTGATGCCGACAAGGTTTCCCCAATCAAACAAAGTTCTTCGACAAGGATTGCAATTCCATTAGCAGAAAACAAAAACGCCGTTACAATGAAGTAAGAAAAGTCGAAAGAGAACAATCGAGTTCAGGAAGAGGAGAAACGATGCAATAACGAGAACAAATGTGGTATATGCAAAAAGGGGTGGATGCGAGCCATGCTTCCAAGTCGGATAATCCGAAGCGTAAGGCTCAAGGGGTTGAAGTGAAACGGGAAAGGACGAAAGGACTGTGCGGGAACATTGGGGATAGCAAGAAAGGGGGGAAAAGGAGAAACGAAGAAGTAATTGTTCGTTGGGTTGAGACCACGTTGGAGTGGCGTGAACCGTGACAATAAGATGCAATGTGTGATCCACTGCAAAAGATTGAAGGGGTCGTCGTGGCGAGAGAAGGTATCATACGACTAAGGATCAGCTTTGGTGGTGGCCGATGCTGGTCTTTCTGCGCTGATGATCTTGGACGGTGGTGGAGTCGGGAGACCCGCAGTATCGTGTCCAGTTGCAGAAGAGGAGGGTGCTGCAGCGCTCGCATCCGAGTCAGCTGCAGGTGGAGCATGTGTCGCCGAAACCGCTTTGCGCATAGGTGTCGATGCGTGTGGAGTCAGTCCCGCTTCGGTAGAAGGTCGAGCTGGATTAGGTTGGGTGTGACCTGTGCTAGAAGTTGCCTTTTGCATAGCCTGCGAACGAGGCTCTGGTGGTGGTGGGATGAGCGCTGCTACGATCCTGCGATGCTCCTCTTCAGCTGCACGCTTATCACCCGCCGAGGCACGTGGACGACGACCTTTGCGAGCGGGCGAAGCACCTTCCAGTGGCTTGCGGGACGGCGCCGTTCGACTACGGCGAAGACCCGTCGCAGGCTTCGACCCGCCGAGTGAGCTGGTGTCGGCAGAAGGATCTTCGTTGACGGGGCTTTTGGTAGATGCGCTGGAAGCATGGGGAGAGAGCTCGTCCACATCACTCTCGCCTTCCTCCTCGTTGCCGCGGCGCGAGCGGCCCAGAGCATATCGCTTAGTCTTGGGTTTGGTGGTCTTGCTGCGCATCAGGCGTGCTCCACCACCTTCGTGCACTTGCAGCTCGCCGTGCTCCTCATCGCTGTCCGAAGGTTCAAGAACATCCAGATCAGTGACGGGCTTGCTGACAGCGGTAAGCTCGCCTTGCGGAAGTTGCGAAGCTGGTTGCGGGGACATGCCAAGCACAAAGTGGTCTTGATGATCAATGAGGAATTCGAGCACCTGCACTGCTAGCTTGTGTTCACCTGGAGAAAGCTCGTGGGAAGGATGGGAAAACATGCCTGGTTGGAAGATGACTGCAAGATTGCTCGATGGCATCAAGTTCTTGTCGGAGTTGCGAGCAAATACAGCCAGAAGGTCGAGCACGTAGAGCAGTAAGTATTGACTGGCGGGAGGCATGCTCGAGATGAGCAGGCGGTAGGTCCTGATGGCACCCATTTCATCGAAAGGTTCCTTGGCACGAATGTTTCTGAACTCGGTGTAGAGGTCATGTGGAACGATGGGCTCTGGCATGTGGTTGAAGTATCTACGCAAGACACTGGCGGCATCGTGAACGCTGTATTTGGTCCAGTCGACAGACTTGCCGTAGCGAGGTGGTGTGTCGAATGTCTCCTGGAGCTCCTTCATCCTCTTCTGCGAACCCGCGATACGGAAAACACCTTCCACCTCGGTTGCATTCTCCTTGAGATAGAGACCCACTTTGGCGACGACGACAGGGACGTAGCCCCAAACATACTGCTGTCCATCTTCACCAGCAATCGAAATGGCGACACTGGCATACTTGAGCGATTGACGCAATGGCACGTTGAAGACGCGGTTCTCGATCGGCTTCTTATCTTTGTTGCCGCCGCGTCCCTTGGTGAAAGAGGCCCACCAGGCTTTCAAGCCCGCCTTGGTCGAGGCATGCTCATCCTGTGATGATGTAGCAGCCATCCTCGGCCAAGACGGGACAGGATGAAGTTGGGACGTAGATGCGGCGACGGGAAGCGAGACCTTTTCGATGGCGCCGGCGGGATGACTCTGAATGGAGGCGTTGCCTCTGGATGTTGTTTTGGAAAGCGATGCTGGCATCGTTGTGCTGCGAGTAGAGCAATGGCACAAGTAGCGGCCTTGTCGCGTTCGAAGACGATGAGATCGAAAGCAAATTGAACGGCTCAGGCGGCCCAGGCGGGCTTGTTGGCAGCTCGGTTGCTTCTGACGAGATGAAGTGATGCCGGGGATTGACGCCAGATCGACAGCACGAGGACGGGTGGGCTGGAAATGAAACGTCTGTCTGGTATTCAACGCCCGTGCATGTCGGAGGAGATGAATGCGTGTGTGGGTGAAAGATGGTACGGCTGGCGAATTGTGCGTTCAAGCAGACGTTTCAAGATGCAGTCACTGAAGATGATGTCGTTGCTGCGTGAGGTGGGATGAAGAATCAAAGGCTGAACAGCTTGTCGGAGAAAGGTGTAAGAAGATGTAGGCGGAGTCGCAACTAAGTAACCGAGGTAGCGGTTGGCGATTAGCGGCAGATGGAGAGCTGCTCCGGCGAGGAGTTGAATCTCAGAGACAGCGCCGACCAACTCGAGAAAAAAGAGAAGAAGGGGATGCAAAATTTGGGATGCTGGAGGCTGCAGAAAGAAACAGAGAGGGAGAGGAGAGGAGAGGCGATAACGGTGAATGAAGGAAAGGAAAAGGCAAGGGGACAGAAAGGATGCTGATGCAGGTGATGATGCGGAGCGTGCTTTCGAGTGAGTTGAGGATGATGGCAAGGATGCGAGTAACTTAGCTCGCGTGGAAAGTGCGGGATGAGCAAGCGGCACTTTAGTCGGATACTGGAATTGCTGCGTCAAAGCGTGCTGTGATACCGTGTGCTGCGTGCTGCAGTGGATCCGATTTTTATCGGTGATATATTTTGATGATATAGACGCTGATTCTTGATTGATTGTGATTGTGTTTGTGAGTGTGAGTGAATGCGTGCGTGCGTGTGTGTGTGTGTGTGTGATTTGCAAGGGTATCGCAGCTTGCTGATCAGTATGACGAGCACAGGCATGCTAGCTGCAAATCACGTCCATTTTTGATGCACAAGCGGAAGCAGCAGCAGCGAAAGCAGCAGCAACAACTTGTGCCTTTACGGGGCACTGGAGCGCTATCAACTCAACTGTCCCCCTTTTTTTTGGACGCTCGAATATTGGTGTGAATCGAGTAAATGGAGCGAGACTGCTCCTCAGCCTCGAAAGAAAGGTGCACAACAGAAACACAGATAGATTCTTGACGATAGCTGAGATTGCTGCATGGATGTCTCTCCGTATGGGAAGAAGCATGCAAGTTCCTTGAGTTCCGTGAGTTTGGCGAGAAGCAAGCTGTAGCGTGATGCAGCTTGGTGTGGGTAGCGCGGAAAACTTTCGCCAACATTGTTCCCATGCCGCTCTGCATGGCAAAGAACGTGCATGGAAGATCTTCAAGGATCGCTGTTTTGCGTCTCTACAGTTTTCCGCTCCGGATCAAGTTCTGGCGAATTCGCCGTTCCCCTTGATCGCCATGAATATATATCATCCTTTCTCACTTCGTCCCGCGATTTCAAACAGGTCAAATGTTTGTACGGACAAGGCTGCTGACTGACAAAGGACTCTCTTCGTTGCGCAGTCAAGACGGGCTGTTGTGGGATATGTGGCGGACTGAGACTATCGAGACATGTTGTGTTGACTCGCAGCGGATGTGAGACAACACGCGATCGATGGCAGCGACTTGCATATCACAAAGTCAGAAGTTACCGTCGGGTCTGATGGTGAAGAGATTTCGAGATTTCGTTCAAGTCTGTCTTGAACAAGATGCCGATGTAGACAGTATCGGCAGCAGAGAATCGGGCTGCAGGGTCAACTTCAGATCCCAACTCCGACATCTGTCATTGTCACCGGTCGATTCTGAAGATCGAAATGGAAGTGTTCGCAAGACATTAGATGTTGGCACTCCCAGGTGTACCAGTCCGCAGTGCAAAGTCGTGGCGGACTCCTACTTGCTCGAGCAGCTTCTACCTCGGCTAAAGCCCCGGACCCGGATCCACTAATCGGTGCAGGTTGTGTGTTGTGAATCCGCGTGTCATTCTGTCAACTCCGGCTCTGCAGCGAGCGTCCGATGTTGCATGATGATGTGCGGGGTGGAGGCATTGGCATTCGGAGAACTAGACTTGGCGGGATTGTGGCACTCAGCTCAGGGCAATGCATCTGCACTATGCTATGACAATCCACAGTCTTGAAGGCTAGTCAATAATCTTGTGATGCCAATGAAGCCAGGTCCGCCTGTCTGTTTCTGTGTCCGGGATTGCAAAGCGGATGGACCTGCAGACTGACCGCACAGGGTCTCCTGATGAACCTGCAGCTTGTGCATCCGTTCTCCCCTCCGTTTGATAGCACTACCATCCACCCTTTGACTTACATCGTCGCTTGCGGTTCCATCGATTACTACACAGCATCGACATATATCATCCAGATCACTGCTCCATCAACGACATCCACTAGCGATAAACATGCCATCTTCAAAGGGAAAGCCCACTGATCCGCAGAAGCGCGAAGAGGCACGCAAAGGTACGTTGACAGCATTCGGCACAGCATAACTTGACCGGGCATGGTGACTGACATCCTCATCTCCCTTTCGCAATCGTTTGCTGCAATGCTTTCCCTGGTGACTGTTCAGAGGTGCTGAACATGGAGAAGGGCGGTGGAAAGGGCCAGTGGTCCGCATGGAAGGTGAGTGATTGCTGATGCAATGTCCAGCAAGCTGCTATTGAAGCTCGAACACTGACGATGTTGCTTCCTTGGATCGCTGACGATTATGTACGCACAGGCTGCCGAGATGGCCAAGAAGTACGAAGCCAAGGGTGGTGGATACGAAGACACCGGCGACAATGCCAATGAGGCCAAGAAGGGCACCCCTAAGCCCAAGAAGGAGGCCGTCGAGAAGGGCGAGCGCAAGGATCCTTCCGAGGCAGTTGGCACCCCTAAGACCAAGAAGACCGGCAACAAGAAGGCTGATGACAAGAAGGCTGATGAAAAGAAGGATGACGAAGAGAAAGACGACGAGAAGAAGGATGACGACAAGGAAGCTGGCTCCAAGCGCAAGGCTGACACCAAAGCCGATGACAAGGACAAGGCCGAGGACAAGAGCAAGAAGCCCAAGAAGACCAAGGCTGAGCCAAAGCCAGCTGCCAAGGGCACAAGGGAGCAGCCCAAGCGTGGTGCCAAGAAGTGAAGTAATTCGAACACTTTGTCTTGATCTTTGTTTGACCGCGAGTGCCTCTTCATATGTACCTTGTATCTATATGCTGTCGGAAGATCCGCAATACGATTCAATCGTTTGACTGCAATACGGTCTATTCTTTTGATTGCAGTACAGTCCACTTGTTTTACTGGAGTACAATCTAGTCGCCTGACTGCAATGCAGTCTAATCGTTTGGCGAATGCAGTCACATTCTCACCATACTGCTGACCCCTTCCTCGCTCGCCGAGAGCTGTTCCTGTTTCAAACCAGTCGGTACAGTGTAGAAAGTCTTCTATGATTCATTGCATTCCATCAAGTGAATGTTGGTTGAAAGCAGATTGTTGCGGCGGTGATGGAGCCAACGGGCGGCTACAAGTCTAAGGCGCCCAGAATGTGATAGGACGTTGGCGTGAAGCAAAGCCTGCTCGCTTGCGTATGGAGCTGTGTCCAGATTGCGAGTCTTAGCGTAAGTTGAACGCCAGAAGCGAGGTTAATACTCTTGTCCCTCGCCCTCGTAGACCACCTGCTCCGCTCCTTCAACATACTCTTCCTGGCCTTCTGCAGCGTACTGCTCCCCTCCTTCCTCTGCTGCTGCCTCTGCGCCGGTCCACCACGAAACCAATCCGAGACCACTACCGGCGATGCTTGCCGTGATGCTGTAGTGTGGCTTTGTCTCCTTGGCTGTATGCTGATTGTGATGCAACCCTGCTGTGTTCTGTGCCGATTCTGATGCGTTTTGCCCCGGAGGACCTGGCTCGGCGTCGTAGAAAGCATCCGACTCGACTGTGAATCTGACTTGTTCTGATGTGTCCAAGTACATCCTTTCCTCTTGCTGACTCAATAGCGGATCCGCAGCGATCTCCTCTGTTCGCGCTTCGTAAAGCCAAAACCACGCCCTTTCCTGGTGATCAAAGGCACAAGGCTTTGGGATAAGATGGGAGGGCACATAGATGTCATCGAACATGCCCATGGTAATGCGGATGCCAGCTTCGTCAGAAGACTTGATCTTGCCCGTGAGCACTTCTTGCGTGAAAGGTCGAAAGACGATGAGGCGGAAGGTTACGTGGTGGTAGAGACATCCATCACCGAAGCGCACTTTGCCTTCGGAACAGCTGAGGATGTCAAAGAGCGAGATGCAGAGGCCGACATCGACAAGGATCTTGTTAGCGTACTTGATGTTGATCTGGTCCGAAATGCTGGTGAGAGAAGGTTGACCGAATGCGGAGGGGTGGACACTAATAGTGTCTTCGATGTCGGAAAGGACGAACATCTTTGGGTATCTTGAGCAGAATGATGTCCGTTGACGGGCGTGGAACCTTTACTTGTTATTTCTCGCCCTTTTTGGTCTATGTTGACTTGGCAAACGAGACCGTTCGACTGAGAGCGAAAACTGCTCGGATGTTCGGCGAAGAGCAGATCCGTGAGGATGCGAGAGACCAGGCTAACCAGTTGATCACGCCGACATTGTAGGACGATCCTGATTGCGGCACGGATGCCTCTGTCGTCGCAGTGCTTGTTCGAGTCTGCGATGCTGTCAGTGAGCCACAATGTAGGCCACTTTGATGTGCAGTGAATGGCAGCATGATCAAGCTCCACTTCTTCTTGATGTGTCTTGCAGCTTTGAGTTTTTTTCTTTCCGACTCCCGCAAATTTAAGCTTAAGCATCATCAACAAAAAAAAAAAGGGTTCAGCAGACCGCAGTCGGCCGGTTTCCCTCTCACGCGCGCTTCCTTTGGCTCCACTTTTCCGCTCGGGCCTTCCGCAACTTCTTCCAACTCAGCTTTCTTGCTCACATCAACCATTCACTTCAACAATGGAGTTCAACAGCCTCAAAGAGCAACGAACTGCGCCGGACGCTGCTGAAGCTCGAGCTGCTGCGGCTGCTGCCTCGGCAGAAGCAGACAACTCAGCCTCGTCACAGCAGAAAGCTTCTTCGTCCAAGTCACACCCACGAGCGAGGACATCGCGCGGTTCCAGGTCGGATGCCGCCACTGCTGCTGATGTTGCGACAGAAACACCGTTCGGCAAAGCGATGGCGAACCCTGAAGCGGCAGATCCGATCGATGACGAAGCTCATGCACAACCGCTTGAAGATGGCTCCCTTCCTGCTTCCGGTCTCGGCTCTCCCGAGCATGCCACAACTAGTAAGCCCACCGTAGGAGCTCAAGCAGAGGCAGAACAAGAGCCAATTCGACCACACAACCTCCTTCAAGCCACCGAGATCCTCCAATCAGGCGGCGCATCACTGTCGCCCTTCACTCCCGCACCCATCCTTCGACTCAACGCAATCCGCATCTCGGGCACAAATCGTGCACTTCGTCCCAGCTACCTTGCCTCCCTCTGTCGACCTTATATGGACCCTTCGCTGTCCACGCAGAACCCAGACGTCTCGGCTCTTAGCTCGCTTTTCTACGGTTCGCGAACATCACACGTCCTTCCTGGTCAGCCGACCACTTTGCCCTCCATCTTGGCATTGACGTCTTCCCTGGCGTCCGACTTGGACAAACTTGACGTGTTCCGCGGTATCGAAGCCTCCCTCGCCCCGTCCGTTTTCCCTGGAGCTGGCGAAGAGGACGTTGACGTCATTCTGGCTTGTGGCAAACCTAAGGGTAGAGTCTTCCTCAAATCTTCCACCGATGTCGGCAATGGCGAAGGCTCAGCCTCCGTCCAGGGAAGGATTCGAAACGTCTTTGGCGGGGCTGAAACCCTCCAAGGATCGGCCACGTTTGGTACCCGCACGAAGCAAGCGTTCAACGTCGAATTTGGTGGGCCGTTAAGTGGGAATGTGGATATCGAGTACAAGTTGGCAGCATTCTCACATGATAGGGACCACTCTGCATTCGCTTCCGTTTCCGAATCGGTGAAAGGACTGCGTGCTTCGCTGAACAGCACTTTCGCGGCGACCCCGCAAGGCGTGCTGAATCCTGAAGATGTCGACGATGCATCGGAGGGTGGCAGATCGAGTCAACACGAGTTGGCGTACGAAGCAAGTCTACGTCAGCTGGGAAGGGTGATGGGAGATGCAAGTATCGCAGTACGCAAGATGGCGGCGAGTCCAAGTGTCAAGTCTGCGCTCAGCTGGACTTATGTTAGGGATACGAGGGATAGTCCTGTGTTGCCGAGTAGAGGTGGCAAGTTGAGGACGGTGGTGGAGTATGCCGGGCTGGGTGGGGATGCGAAACATGTCAAAGCTGAATTGGAGGCGAGTGCAGGAAGACATATTTCTCCCTTGAACTGGTTGTTCTCTTCTTCCTCACGTAGCGGCGCAGCAGCAGCGGAAGCAACGCCATCGCCATTCGTAGAAGAGACAGAGAAAGCAGCCCCACTCTCGCCTTCTTCGGCGGAAGACATCGCCAACACAGCGTCGAACTGCCACCCTCTCTTCCCAAGCGCTACGTTCCGCTGTGGCCTCCTCCACCCACTTTCCTCTTCCTCTCCTTCGTCGCAAACCCATTTCTCCGATCGCTTCCAACTCGGAGGCCCTACCTCACTCCGCATGTTCCGACACTCCACCCTTGGCCCCAAATCATCCCACGACTCGCTCGGAGGAGACGCATTTTGGTCTCTCGGCCTATCGCTTCTCTCCCCGATCCCACGAAAACCTCACTGGCCTTTGATGCTTCATGGCTTTTTCAATGCCGGTCAACTCGCCCAACTTCCCCCCCAAAACCCGGTTCAGGGTTTCAAAGAGTTAGCGCAACCAAGTTCAAGTGTAGGTGTAGGGCTGGTGTATATGCAAGGTCAGCTAAGGGTCGAGTTGAATGCAGGTGTTCCGTTGACAGCGAGAAGGGGAGATGGCGTGAGGAAAGGGTTGCAACTTGGAATTGGGATCGATTTCCTCTAAGTCAGTCGCTTTTGTTAGACCAGAAGCATTTGTACTTATCACACTCGTATCTCATACAAGCATCACAAACATGGAAACAAGCATCGTTGCTAGTTTTGCGAGAATAAAGTTTGCTTCTTTTCTTCATCGAGTCTAGCATACATCCTTGAAAACGCTCTTCACCCTTTCAAAGATCCTCCTCCTTAACATAACCCGGGTTCTTGAGCAAGATGCTGAACCCTTCCAACACATGGGCATAACTGAGGTACTCTTCTGTACCCAATTCTGCCCTTTCAAAAGTGCCTACGCGGACTGGTGTTGTGTGAGTCTGGAATCCACTGATAGTCCTAGGCTTACCGGCTTGACCGACAACATCGACGGCCTTGCCCACGCGAACCGATGTTGGAAGCGCCTCCAGGTTCTCATCGAGTGTGATGAGGAAGCGAGGATACATGGCCGAACTGAGGAAGTAGAGCATCCAGTGCGATTGGTCGAGTACGAACCCACGTGCATCCGTCATGGATGTCAACAGCGCCAAGATACCGGCCACTGCTGTACGCGACATCAACTGACGATCAGTGTGGTAAGGGTTGATACCAATGGTACCCTTGCCCATGTGTACCAACCCTTGCGAAACACGAACCATGAAGAGACAATCGGGTTCCTTGTAGTAGTAGCCAGCGAGCTGTCTCAACATCTGCGCAAGCCTTGCATTGTTGGTTCCAGCACCGACAAGACCCATTGCCAAGATAGCGTTGAGCGCAACATCGAGGTCCGAGTCGTGCGAGTACTTCGAGAGTGTATCCAAAACAGGCATGGAAGGGTTGGATGGGTTGAGCAATGCCAATGCAAGAGGCACAGCTCTGCGAATCGCGGGCTCGCCGTAGTGCATGAGATGCGACAAGTGCCTCAAGGCCATCTCGGCACCGACCTCCTCGCCCATGGTGACCAGTGCAATACCAATGACAGCAAAGGACTGGAAGAGATCGTTGGACTCCTTCTCTGATGTGGTGTCATCCGCATTCTCGTTTTCATTTTCGTTCTCGTTCTCGTTTGCGTTCTCCCCTTCTGTTGCTTCAGTGGGCTCCGGTGCAGATCGCTCTGTGCAGTAGTGGAGCATGTTCTGCACCTTGAGCACGTTACCGGTACCAGCGTACGAGCACATGTCGACAAGAACCTGTGCCTGCTTGCTGATGGGGTGCTCGATGGCCTTGAGGGTCTCGATGGTGGCGTCGCTCTCGTCCTGCTTGCCGAGGAAGAGAAGCGCAAGACCAAGGATCATGAATCGCGCCCACTTGTCGTCAAGCTGAGCGGGATCGCGCTCCATCAAGCTCTGCAGAATGGAGGGGACAATCTCACCGTGGCAGCTGCCTGCAAAGACGAAACCAAGAGAAAGCGCCGACATGGCAGCCACTTCCATGGGTGTGGTTTCATCCTGAATGTTGGGTAGCAAAAGGGCAGCAATGTCTTCACGGCAGAAACCAGCATAGGCAAGACCGAGACCGACAATGGCCGAGATCTTGAGGGGGATGCTCTTGGACTCGATGTGTTCCGAAAGCAGTGCCATGGCTTCGTCGAGCTCGGATCGGAGACCCGAGTGGACGATACCGTAGGCAAGGAAAGCACCAGCCTTGATCGCCTCTTCGGACGAGTAGGAGTACTTGTCAATTTGGTCCAGACCGGTCTCGGTGTTCCACAACAAGCTCATACCAAGCGAAGCAGATGCAGACAACATGCCGTGGTCCTTGTTCTTGTAGATCCACGAGTTGCCTTCGGGTGCATCGACCATGAGCTTGTCGTTACCGAAACCAGCATTGACGAAAGCGTTGACAAAGGTGCTGGCCAAGTTGCCACGAGCCGAGTCAACAGAGCCGCCGAGACCGGTGCGTGTGTTTTCGAGATGGGTCTTGTAAACGTCCTCGAGGCTCTTTGGCTCAAAGACGTTGAGCTCCTTGCCAAAGTTGATGAAGTGACGCGAGAGATGCGAGTTGTACATGATGTCGAGAAGCTCGTTGTCGGTGATGGGCGAGTCCTCGTCTTGGAGCCACTCGATGGGGATGTGTTGTCTCGCGAGCATGTAGGCAAGCTGCTTGCGCATGGTGGGGTTCTTGGGTGCTTCAAAGTCAGCACGGATGAGGTCCTTGTCTCCAAGGCGGAGGGCAAGGGTAATGGCCTCGGTGTAGCGCTCGTGTTTGCGGTAGATCTCGTGTGCGGTGCGGAGGAACATGGAATCGTCGGGAGGAACGAGAAGGTTGACGCAGCTGACCATGTACAAGCAGACTCGTGCATAGGTATCCTTGTCGACGAATTGTGGAAGCTTGTCGATCGCCTCGAGCTCGAGCAAGAGATCGACCGCATCGGCTTCTGCATTGTGTGTGAGACTGAATGGAACGACCTGAAGTGCGAGCGCCAGGAGCTCGTCTATGTCCTTGTCATCTGTGGAGCGGGCGTTGTATTCCTCACCGAGCTCTGCAGCGAGGTGGCGCATGTACTCGTGACCCCAGAGGCCAGGGTCTTCGGACTTGCCATCGGATGCAACTTGGTTGGCCTCGAGACGGTATTGGAGGGTCTCACGCTTGCCATTGTCGGAGTAGGTCATGGCAAGCACGGAGAGGATCTCGGCAAACAGGCTCTTGTCGGCATTTGCTTGCTTCCACGACTCGTACAGTGTCTTGAGCTCTGGGTAGTGGGGGCGGAGGAATTTGAGGGGCTTGGGGACGGAGGTCATGGAAGATGTACTGGTGCGGATCAGGGTGCGAAGCGATTCGAGCGCGGGACGATAGAGCGAGGAGTCGTCTTCCTTGAGTCGCTCAACAAGCATCTCGAGCTCGTTCTTGAGCTGAAGATCTTCCTCGCTAAGTTCATCCTCAGGCTTGTCTTTGCCATTTGCGCGCTTCTCAGTGGAGCCTGGTAGACCCTTTCGAGCAGCCTCTTCACGTTGCTTCTCTTTTGCCTTCTCCTGATCTGTCTTCTTCGGGTCCTCGACGGGGACGGTGATGTCGAGCTCTTGCCCGTTACCACGTGCCATGCTGGGCTATGTTGGACGCTTTTGATCGTCTATTTGAGAAGGCCAAGTTGGGAAATGCGCCGATGCGCTGTGAAGATAATGCGAACGAACGGTGTCGATGGATGCGGCCAGCTAGCAGCAACGAGTATTGTGTAATCGCGATGGGTTAGCTGCCTTTGTGTTGAATGGTGGCGCAGCGAGAAGGTGATGTTGGAAGATCAAGATACTGAGCACAGTTAAGGATGAATTGAGAGTAACACGAAATGGCTGAGTGAACCGTGTGGAGTCGAAGAATCCTCGCTGTTGCGCGTCCAACGAGCACGGCCACCGCTTTGACGCAGCAGCCAAAAGCACAACGTACAAGGCCTCACACAGCACACACAGGCTTCGCAGCCTCAAGCCGATCACCTCACTAACTCCACTTTACGAATTTCGCGTGTTGAAGATGTTTGATCGGGCTGCACAGACAAAAGTATCATTTTTCAACCGTTTTTGTTAGCTATCAAGTCTTGAACATGTTGCTTGTTTGCTCCGCCCATCACGGCCGTAGAACCTCATTTCGGCAACTGAATATTTTGGCGCGATTCGATCCGAAGCGTCGGCCATGGACCTTGTACAAGTTCAGCTTCGATGCAGGAAAGAGCCCTGACAGAAACAACAAAAAGAATCGGCTATGTGGAGCGAAGACGCCTAGAAGTCTGTCAAAGTCTTTTAAATAGATGGCGTCTTCTCGCTTGGCTCAATTCGCTACTTAGTAACGGCCAGTGTTGTTCCTACGCACAGGCATTTCGAGCAGCTACAACATTTCATTGGATCATCGGCGCTGAAAATAAGACTTGTGACTAAGGAAGAACAATAGACTTCCCCAATGCCCACTGCCCACTACCCATGCATCGACCAGTCCTTCTCCACTGCCAAGACCATCCCTAGGGGAAAAGCGGTGATCAAACAATGAAGTATTGCAAGACTGAGATTGCCAAAAGGCATCTCTCATAGCCGTCACGTTCGACTCGGAATGCCACACTTTACTCCAGCGACTATTTTCGGCTGCATTTTCGGAGCGTATTTTTTTATCGATGTGACGAAAAAGTGCTGCGCGCTGCATTTCACCACCCGCATTTCACACATTTCCTAGCTGTGTTCGCTTGACCTGACAGGATCGCAGCTTGCAACGCAAACAATAAAAAGCAAGACGCTGCAGCTCCACCAACTCAGCTTTGGCTTCTTCTTCTCCTCCCTCCTCCAACTTAAGTCATCGGCTCACGTTCATCACTCGCACCAACATACACTCGGTGCAGCGCTGATTATAAGAGCGTCGACTTTGCCGGTAACAGCACCGACCACTACTAAAACCACCACTTCCTCGCCCTCGAATCGATAGTACAAGATGGGATTGAGCAAGGAAACCCGTATCATCACCCTCCTAGTGATCGACATCGTCTTCTTCTTCATCGAAATCATCACCGGATATGCCGTCGGATCGCTCGCTCTCGTTGCAGACTCGTTCCACATGCTCAACGATGTCATGTCGCTCGTCGTTGCTCTTTGGGCCGTCAAGCTCTCGACCAAATCTTCCGACCACCGCTTCTCTTACGGCTGGCAACGTGCAGAGATCCTCGGTGCTCTCGTCAACGGTGTCTTCCTCCTTGCTCTTTGCTTCAGCATCTTCATGGAGGCCATTCAGCGATTCGTCAATGTCACCGAGGTCACCAACCCCAAGCTGGTAGTTGTTGTCGGCTCGCTCGGTCTTGCTAGCAACCTTGTTGGTCTCTTGCTCTTCCACGACCATGGTCATGCTCACGGTGGTCACGGTCACTCGCATGGTCACGGCGGTCACAGCCATGGCGTGCACAATCATGCACACAGCCACGCAGTAACCAACGGCGACAACCACGACCACAGCGGCGCACACCAGGACAATGAGTCAGCTGTCGGTGATGCAGTCACCCCCGTTTCCATCGGTCGCAAGCGCAACACCACCTCCAACGGCGTTGCGTCCACTGAAGATGCTGTCGCCACCAGCCCAGTTGCCAAGCGTGGTCGCGGCCGTCAAGACAGCGTCGGCTCCATCCTCGGTCACCCTGCTCAGACTCGCGCTTTCGTCGTTCAAACCGCCCACGACCTTGGCTACGATGGCTCTTCTCGACACCAGCACTCCAACTCGATCACTTCTCTCGGCGGGGCCCAGGGCGAGCGCAGTCGATTGCTCGGCAACTCATCTAACGACTATGGCGCTACCGACGGTAACGCTGATCTTGAGGCCGGCACTGACGCTGCTTCGCGAAAGAAGAAGAGCCACAGCCACAGCCACGGCGCCCACGACGACCACGCTTCGCACTCCCACGGCTCTGACAGCCACGATGCTCCTGGCCACGGTCACTCTCACGGCAGCAATGGCGGTCACGGTCACAGCCACGGTCATGGCGAAGGAAGCATGAACATGCAAGGTGTCTTCCTTCACGTTCTTGGTGATGCTCTAGGTAACGTCGGTGTCATTGCCGCCGGTCTTTTCATCATGTACTCTTCCGCATGGTGGAGATTCTACTCCGATCCAGCCATCTCTTTCCTGATCACCATCATCATCTTCCACTCTGCCCTCCCCCTCGTCAAGTCCGCCTCTTACATCCTTCTTCAAGGTGTTCCCGCCTCCGTTTCGCTCGAATCCGTTCGTCAGTCCATCATGAGCGTCGACGGCGTCCTCAACCTCCACGAGCTTCACGTCTGGCAACTTTCCGAAAGCAAGATCGTCGCCTCGGTCCACGTCCTCGTCGACTGCTCCTCCGGCCAAACCGAAAAGTACATGAACATCGCCGCTGAGATCCGCGAGAACCTCCACAGCTGGGGCATTCACTCTTCCACTATCCAACCCGAATTCGTTCCAGGTGGATTGAGGGAAGCCGCAGTGCTCAGCGGTGTACAAGTCGCCGAAAGTGACGAAAATGGTAGACTCAGGACAGCGGAGGGAAGGTTGGTTGAGAACGAGGTGCAGAAGGTGGACACGGCTTGCTTGATCGCTTGCGGACCGGATAACTCATGCCAGACGGAAAGCTGCTGCCCTCCAACGAACGGTAGTTCAAAGCCTGGAAGCGGTACCGCTACTCCTGCGAACGGCGACCGCTCATGACATTCCTCGACCTCTTCGACAGTCTCAAGCTCCACAGGGAACAGTCCTACACCCATATCGTAGAGAAGAAAGAGTTCGACGACGCTTCCTCGCCTTACGGATAGAACGTTGCTCCTGTTTTCGTCTCATGTCTTTATAATCCATACAAAGATCGTTATATTACAATTCTCGTCTCTTGACCGTGATACATGCCTAATTTCCCCAGGCTTTCCGGCTCGTCTTTGATGATCGCTTCGACGATAAAGTCTTCGCTAGACGGCCAATGTCTCTTGAGTCATGGCGGCATGTACATGCTCTTCTAGTCAAATCGCCAGGCTTTTACTAGGTCTTAAGATTCTTTTGCATTGTCCTACAAGCAGATTAGAGCAACTTCTACCATCTGAGATTAACATCTGCCTGTCTCAGACTCAATGCATCATGTCTGGCCTGGGCACTTCTAATTAAGTGGCTATCACTTCCAAAACCAACAAATTTGTTGATGCTAGCAGCCAGGGCTGGGTCTGATTAGTGATGCCTGTAGGTCTTTGATGTGTCAAGAATTGGTACATGTGCAGTGCCCAATGTTCTTTGTCAACTGACTTCTTCTTCTTCTTAGTGGCAGTGGGTGCTGCATCGTCAGTGCTGTTGGGAGGAGTGGGGTCATGAGCAGGTGTTGCAGCAGCAGTTTTGCAAGCTTTGCTTTTGTCGATTCTTGGTTTCTTGGTAGACGGCCTTATGGCTTTGGTGTTAGAGGAAGATCTCTTCTTCCCATTGTTGGCTTTTTTCTTAACCTTGGCCTTTGGAGGCATTTTAGTCTAGGAGCAGAGCAAGGCTTGTGTGACAGAGATGAGTTGCTGCGTATCAATCGAAGAGTGTTGTTATAGAGGGGTGGTATGACAAAGATGAGGGAGGAACACAAGAAAAAAAGTGTGCTGGGAAAGGAGGGAAAAGGGAAGGCAAGTTTGCGGTGCTCCTTTATTATTAAGCCAGTGGAAGTGCGGAAGCAAATTCTTGCAGAAAAGGACTCTTGCGCAGATTGACTCTTGCAGAAAGACTCCTTCTGTTCACATGCTTAGACTCTGATAGCAACTGAGCTGCTTCATTTCCTCAGCAGAGTGGATGTGTTGACCTTGCAGAAAGCATCAGGGAGTAGCTGGACACAGGACCATTGGTAGACTGTGTCAAGACCAGAGATACAGAAGAGATTCTGTCACACGTGGTGGATCAAGATGGAAGCTATAGCAAGAACAATACAATAAGAGCAGACCTTGATGATCTTGTGGCTAGACTTCCAGTTCAGAGTCTGCCTAGGGTCTCTGACAGAGTTAGTGCAACAACTCTTGCATGTCATCAAAAGCTCATGGATGAATATGTTGTCAAGATTGCATCCTTTGCCAGAATGGCACATAACAATCTGGAGAACGTCAAGGGAGCCCATGCAGCATACCACAACACCTTCAAAAAGTGGTATGTTTTCCCACCTCAGGATCAGGAGGCTGGCTCTTTTATTCTCAAAAGAGATTGTGGGGAAAGCGAGGCACTGCCTCCAATACACAAGATTTCATGTCACCATGCCCAAGGATTCTGCATATGATAGATTGTCCAATGAGGTATTGGAGAAAGCAAAGGCAGCATATGTTTTGCCCAGTACCTTGATCCAGGTGCTGATATAGACAGCTGCAACACAGCAAGATTCACAGCTGAGCTCATGGTGACTTCAAGTCACTATCAGCAGTACAGCATGTACCATCCTGTGCTGGTGGCAGCAGTGTTATGCAACTTGGGCAACAAATCTGAGCCACTCAACTTGATGGAGACTGCACAAAAGCTGTTCAATCAGATCAGATGCCTCCTCTCAAGGCTCAGTTGATCAAAAGCAGACCCAAAGCATGCAAATTTTGCTTTGCCTGTCTTCCTACTGCCACAGCTTGATATCTAGCCATGTATTTTGTCATGTGCAACATGCTCAGTATGACAGACTCAGAAGACTTTGGGCAGTGTTACACATGGGAACGGTGTGAGGAAGGAAGCTCGACAGGTGGAGCACAGAGTTCGCGATGGGCGCAGCGTTGCAGCGTTGTATGAGTGGCGTGAAATTCTTCGAGAACAGAACAATACAGCGAAGCGCAACAAAAACCAGAACAGATCATAATATATAGGGTATACAGACGTCCTCTTCTCCTCCTCCTTCCATCTCCCGCACCAACTTCGAGGTGTTAGCGAGCGATCAGAAGAAGCTCCACCGACTGCCGCCCTCATTCCTCCCCTTAACAATTCCATTTTTCTCCTGATACATTTTGACCAAGTCGCCCAACTTACCCATGACCATTTCCAACTTTTCCTTCCTCTCTTGTAGATCCAGATGTCTCTTTACCGTTGGGTTTTCTCTAGCGAACTTGGCTAGCTCTGCTTTGTCCATCGAGTAGATCAACTTCGAGTCAATCTCCCGGGGAAACTGGTAGAAGAACTCGCTGAGAAGCTCAATATTGATGAACATAACCGCTGTGTAGGTGAGTTTGTCGGCTACAATGTTGAGGAACGTCTCTGGGCAGAAACTTTTGGAGACTGGTCCGGCTTTGCATCGTTTGCCACGGAGGGTTGCGAGACGGGTTCGAAGGATCGTCGAGCGGTTGGTGAGGAAGAGGGCTTCGCGTGCTTTGATGAGTAGGGCAGAGTTGTAGTCCGGTCGAGTTGGGTCGTTTGTGTCGTCATCTTCGATGGAAGGGAGAGTGTCGGAAGAAGAGGAATCGGCAATAGCAGCGGCTTCGCGTGCGCGCAGTCGAGCTTGGACCCTTTTCCTCTCCTTCTCTTCCAAATGCGTGACGTATTCCATGGCACCTTTCAGCCTCCTACCCCCTAACAATTTCTTAATGTTGTTGAAGGCAGTGTCGCACATTCCCAACTCCCTCTCCACCAGCGCCACCGACCGTTGTCTCCCAGCTTCCCACTCGTTCGGTTCCACTTCGACTTCGTACTTGAACGGCTTGACGCAGTTCTCGACCTGATCCGCGGTCAGTCCGAACCGATCGCGCAGAATTGCTGTGCTGAAAGCAACGATCCTTTCCGCTGCATCAGGGTGGTGATTGAAGGGCTCGCTTTTGGCCAAGTGTTCGATCTGCGTCCTGATCGAATCGACGACTAGCTGCGTACTAAGCCTTCCAATCCCAGACTTCGTCAAAGCCGAAGAAGAGGCGTCCAACTTGTACTGCCAATACTTGTCCAAATCCTCCGCCGACACCTTTCTTGCATCTGCCAATTGCGACAGCTCGGGTGTACGGGCGTCAGACCAGTACATCTGTGCCAAGATATCCATCACTTTCTCGTCCAACGCCTGTTTCAGCAACGATCGCACTTCGGGTTTGCCAAAGTTCGAGGCGAATTCTTTGAAGCGCAACTTGAGCGCATCCATGGTCTCGGCGACGTAGGATTCGGCAGTAATACTACGATCATTGTACTGCACTTTGAACTGATACGATGCTTCTTCGAGTTCGAGCTGGACTGCGTTGGCAATACCATGCAGCGAAGAGCCCATGCTCTCCTCAAGAACCGTCATGAGTCGCCTTCGTAAAGTGTCGGTACCGGTCATGGGTTGTACACCGGCGTTCCTGCCTCTCGTAGGTGCACGGAAATGCTCCTTGTTGGCAGCAAAGTAGTCGGATTCTTGCTTCATGACCAAACTCGACATCCTTCCTTCTCCAGTCGCCTTGTCATGCCCCTTACTGCTCTGGAACATACCCAAGTTGTTCTTGCACACAACGCCGATGTATCCCAATGCAAGCGGATACTTGTTACCCGAAAGAACAGCGGCACCCACCTCGGGCGGGACCAAATCCATCTTTGTTACCACACCAATGGTGCGCAACCCGAGCGGATCGACTTGACGACTGGCGCGAAGAGCGGGCGAGTTGGCAAGATCGACATCAGCAGCGCATACAGCAAGGATGATGTTGGGCTCCTGGATGTACTTGTGACAAAGCTTCTGGATCTTTTCTCGAAGTTCGTCCGGTTGATCCATGCTAGCAATCTGGACATATCCGGGAAGGTCAATGAGGGTCAGATCCGGAACGTGTGGGCTGTGAATACGAAGTTCGATCGGTTCGTCGCTGACGCACTCGGAAGCGGGAACGGCCATGTTGAGATCATAGAGCGTCTTTTGAACGTGCGAGAAGTCGGTGATTCGGCCAAGACCCAATCCGGGGAACTCGGCGTATTCGACGACAGTGTCCTTTGTTGGGCGGCCAGGACGAGCGGGTGTGTGGATGAGGGTGAGCTCGATAGGTCGACGAGTGACCATGTTGTTGCCCTTGGGCAAGAATTCGTGACCGACGATCGCTTCTAAGACGGAACTCTTGCCGCTGCTCTGCGAGCCAATGACGACAATGGAGGGCAATGTGAGCTGATCCGACTCATGATCGATGTCCTTGAGGATGTTGCGCACTTCGATGAGCTTTCGAGTGAGTAGCATGAGCTCTTCCGCACTGCCTTTTGCCACATCGTCTGCGTTTGCTGCATCGTCCTCAACACCAAACAGCGAAGAAGCCGCTACTGCAGCCGCGCCAGCCATTGTGGGCGAGCCGTTTGGATCCGGTCCTCCACTGCTTCCGCCACTTCCTGCACTCGACCTATCTTCTCCTACATTACTCTTCTCTCCCGCACCCCTCCCCGCAAACAAACTCCTCAAAAACTCCGGAGTCTGCAACTTGGGCAATTCAATCCCATCAATCTGCTCCGACAATGCCTCCCATCCATCTCTCGCACTCTCCAGTGCATCCGTACCGAACTCTGACAGGCCCGTATATGCGTCTTTCGCTTTATCCGAGAACTTTCCATATGAGCGACCGAGCATATCCTTGAACTCGTCCACCTTGTAGTTGGCATAAGCAAGAGCCCCACCACCTGCAGCGAGGCCATAGGCGGGCAGACGGACAGCTCGGAAAGCGGCTTTGGGTACCGAGTTGAACGAGATGGCACGGACGTGCATCAGACGGCTACCGCGAGCTGAGGTCGTAAGGTGGGAGTTGATGGCATCGTCAATTGCTGTAGGGCGATGGCCGGAGAACCGAGAGAGTGATTGACGCGGCTGCATCTGCTGCTGGCTAGCCGTGAAACGTGATCGGCTAGCACGCTGTGCGATGCGGTTCATATTCTGAAAGGCCGACATGATTGCAAGGCAGGATTGCTCCCGCAAGGCGGTGAGGTGAGCGGTTTGTTATGTGCCTTCGAACGAGCCAGAGATGCTCAGTCACCGAGATGAGGTGTTTGTTCTTCCGAAGAGAACCCTTGCAGTCGTTGAGCTCTAGTCCATAGATATCCGATTCAGCTTTCTTGTCGTTGCTTAAACACCTGGTCAACGATGCGATGTTGTGTTGGTGGCGATATGGTGGATTTGATGTGCTGTGGTTGCGAGCGATAACGGCTGAGCCAAAAGCAACACCTTTCAAATTGCCGCTCAGTCACAGGAAATGCGCATTGCTCCACTTTCCTGAAAACACTGCTCTTCCGCAATTTTACGCTTTTGTCAGATCATTCGCCACCACACAAAGCTGTAGGATTTTTGGGAGCTCGAGACGGAAACGCGTCAATTTACGCGGCACGCGCCAGCAGAGCGCACGCCCTTTTTTCGGCTTTGTGCAGAGCAGAGACCAACACCTTTGCCCTTACACAAACGGCATTCAAAGCTTCCTCTCCTCCTCCTTCTTCTCTCCTTCCTTTCCACTTATGCTCAACCCAATGACCACCGACACAACCACCCCTTCTTCATTCGAACGCCCGAACAAAACCCCCAAGCTCGACCATCGACCATCCACCTCTTCCACAACGATGTCCTCCTCAACAGCACTCCGACTCCTCGTCCAGCGTCACCCTTCCCATCCGCTCGCCAAGCTCCCCACGCGCGGTTCGGCCTCTGCTGCGGGGTACGATCTCTACGCATCCGAGAATGTGACCCTGCCTCGCGGTGGACGTAAAGTCATCGCAACCGGCATCTCGCTCGCCATTCCCGAGGGACACTATGGTCGAGTGGCGCCCAGGTCAGGGTTGGCCAGTAAGCACGGTATCGATACCGGTGCCGGTGTGATTGATGAGGATTACAGAGGATTGTTGGGTGTGCTGCTGTTCAATTTTGGTGATGCTGATTTCACCAGTAAGTTGCTCCCTCTTCTTTCCCGGTGAATCCCCTTGCTACACGAATATCCCCATTTGGAAGACGAAGAATAGAGGGGGATAGATGCTGACATTTCAACCTTTGTTTTTCGATGCTATTGTGCGCGTGGCAGTCAACGCCGGAGACAGAATCGCCCAACTCATCATCGAAAAGATCTCTACACCTGAAGTTGAAGAGGTCGAGAGCCTCGATGCTACCGTTCGAGGTGCAGGAGGCTTCGGCTCCACAGGTGGATTCGGTGCGGTAGAGGCAACAGCCGCTGCCGTCGCTGCCGATCTTCCTGCTGAGATCAAGCCCAACTCTTCATAGACGCAGCATTTCCTTCACGCACACTTTGTCTTCTGTCACACGATCATACAATGGAAACTATGCTATAAACGCAGCAAAGGAAGGTCTGTTCATGTCTGTGTACCAACTGGGTGGCTTTACAGCTCAGAAGCGCGCTCAGGATGCGCCCGCTTCCAACAGCTTTCATGATACATGAGGCCACTTTTCTGCACCACAATCTTCTCTGCCTCCTTTCCGCTTCCTTCCACGCCCAGACCAAGTCCTACTTCCGCCTCTTCGCCTTCCGCTGCATCCAACGACGTCTCACCTTCATTTTCGTTGGCCCAACTATTGGTCTGCTGCTGTCCAAAGTGCGACGGAGTCAGTGTGCCATCCCCGTCTTCCTCATCATCTGCTTCATCTGCCCTCTCTTCCCCGTCGTCTTTGTCCTGTGAATCGCTTCCGCCTGCTTGACGCTGCGGCTGAGGCTCGTCGTTGATGCGCAACGAGAAGCCAATGCTGCTCGCCGTTGAATTCGACCTTGTCATGATGGCGCTGGAACTTCCTCCATTAGCCAAAGTCGGCCATGCTGAGCGTTGCGTCTCAAATTCGCCTGCAAAGTAACCATCCACCTCACTTAGCTCCGAAGTGGCGCTTTCGCTCGCTCCTCGACGGCTGTGACCCGCATCGCCACTGCCGTTGCCGCTAAGAGAAGGACGGAAGAACTCGCTCGAAGCCGATCGGATGACACCTTTGCCTTTGTCAATGCGAGGCGACGCAAGAGGGGCGGCCTTCTCGTCGTAGGGTGACTTGGCACGACGATGCTGGTGTTGGAGAAGCGACGTAGGTGGTGTAAGCATGGCAGACTGGCTGGCGCTTGCTCGACGACTTATTGGCGAACGCGAGAAAGACGATGCTCTGCTCTGCTGAAATGCTTTCCTCCGCAGATCTTCCACGTCGACCACCGTTTCTCTTGCAGTGTCTCCGACGAGAGCGGCCTCCGTCGTCCCAGCTTTTCCAGAAACGGTACCACGCTTGGGTCCGATGAGAAGAATATCGCAACCAGCACACCGACTCGATGCACCGCCGGCAGGTCGCCATCCATGTTTCCGCTGCGTGTGTAGACGACGAAATTGATGGTATGTATCGCGGTCGAAAAGCTTGTTCGTGATTGCCAGCAACTCCGCACGCAGATGGTAGGCCGAGAGCATGCCGTCTAGCACAGAACGGATTTCGGCGTAGTATTCCGCTCCAACAGCCGATCCATTGGCGTTGTCCGAGTCCTTCTTTGCGGATGTGTCATTGTTGCTCGAGCCAGTAAGTCGGCGGAACAGAGCTGGGAAGGAGACGGCTTCAGCCGCCGTAGAAGAGATCAAGTCGGACAGCGTATCCTGAACAATGTCGCGGACGCCGTTAAGCAACTGCTTTGGACGCTGCTCTTCATCATTGCCTTCCACGAAGGGCCCAGCGTCGAGATGAGCAACATCATGTACCAAACGCACCAAGCTACGAAGAAGGCGATACCACACTTCGTCTGTATCGAGCCTCTCTCCAGCTTTTGTAGCCTTGATCGCACGTGTCGCATCCTCATCATCACTGTCATGGCCTCCGCCGAAGGCGTTCGCCCTCTCGATGCAAAGACGAACCGCGACGTTGACGCAGCGTCTCACATCGCCAAGCAGCTCGTCTGCCACAGCCGGGCTCTGCCCACCTGACGAAGCAATATAGACGAGCGAGTCGGCTGTCCTGGCGCAGGTCGTGTCAAGCTCCTCGAAAGCTTCCTTAGACCGACCAAGTCTGTCGAGGGCCCAAAGCACAGCGTCGCTATTCATCGACACCCTAGAGCCATCGATAGCCACCTCGTGAGTACGGAACACTTCAATCAGTCGATCCAAGTCAAAGTAGCTAGCACCGCGCGAGTCAAGATTGCGCACCACTGCCCCTGGATCGTATCGGCACAGCAGATCCAGATACGATGCTCGGTCTTTGCGTTCGAGGTGGTCTGGGTCAGCTCGACCCACATCGACATTGTAGCTAGTGCTGGCGGAAAAAGTGTCTTTGGCCACATTCGTCCAGCCGAACTCTGCTTCTCCGGTCAGGACCTCAGCATCGTTGCTTGCTTGACGTTGTGCAACTGTCTGTTCGACAGCTTTGCTCACTTGCAAAGGCTCGAAGAAGCATTGCAGGTACAGCAGTAAACGCTTCTCATCCAGCTGCGCCAACCTCTGCAGCACCCCATTGTGTCTCTCTGGGAAAAATCGATCCAGTAGACTCGCTGTCTTGAGCGGATCCAAGTCCAAAAGGTCAATGACGTGGTCCGCAAGTTGCTCGTGCAGCCGACTCGAAAGCTCTTCCCGGTCAGGCGTATCCTTTCTGGCCGCATTGAAGAGCGTCTCTTCAAAGTGCGCGAATGCGTCCCGTCCCATGCTCTTCGCTGGTGTCTGCTCGTCCGACTCCAACGGTTCGGGCGGGAAAGACAAATCGGCCCGCAGGTATTCGCGAATGTACATGTTGAGCAAGCGATCCCACTTCTTTTCCTGCCTGAATGCGGATCGCAGGATGCGATGGAAGTTGGCGCGCTCGAAGATCTCGAGCCATGCATCGTCGAAGCGTGGCTTGTAGTGCGAAAGCAAGCATTCTGCTGCGAGCTCTCGATCTTCTTGCGTCGACTCGACAGCATCGATTTCCACTTCATAGTGGTCTTCTCTAGGCAAGGCTAGCGAACGCAGCAGAAGATCCACATTCTGCTGCGAAAGGTGGATGAACTGTGAGTACTTTGGCGCATTACGAGCGACAAAGATGTGCACAAAGATGCGAGCCACCAAGGGCATCCTCGGGGACCTGCCGTCCTGTGAACGTCGAATTGCGACGTCCGACTCACCCGCACGAAGGCTAGGGAGGTCGAAGCCGGAGCTCTCGTTTGTCTGAGCGCTGCTGAGCTCAAGAAGAACGTCGACGATCAGCTGTCTACTGAGACGCTTGCCGATCACATCCTCGTCGTCCAAGAAGCCATCCTCAAATGCCAAATCGAGCGCATCCAGAAAAGCTTCGGCGTCAAACTCGAGCAAAAGGCGAAGATAGGGATAAATGAGCTCATGCTCGCCGTCGTTCTTGTCCTCGTTGTGCTGAACCCTCCCGGCGCCATGCTTTGGTGCGAGGTTGCTTTGGCTGTCGTCCAGGCCATAGAGGACGAGCTTGCCGCCAGGGCCAGGTGGCCACAACGTGCAGCCGCCGGAGAAAACGAACGAGTAGATTGAGCTCTTTGCCTTGCTCGCTTGCTCACCCTGCTCGAATGGCTCCTGGCTTGGATATCGATTGCCGGTAAGGATGACCGATAGGTACGAAAAGACGCGGTAGCCGTCCTCCAAATCCCGCTCCTCCTGTTCCCAATCAGTGAGTCCGTCCGCCTTGTCAAAGATGAACTCGTCTGCTGCTTCGTCCGAGACACGAATGTGTGCATACGGATCGCTGTTCACGTCGTCCGAGTCTGCCGCATCGCCTTGCTCGTGCTGGGTTCTTCGTCGGGCAACGACACGGCGCAGTGGGTGCAGCATCTCGATGATTGGCGAGACATAGTCTTCCAGCGCGGCATTGAACACGTAGATCAATGCATCGTAGAGCCTTCTTTCGAGACACAGCGATAGCGCCTGATCCAGATCGAGCGACTTTGGGTCTACGTGCCAAATGATTCTTTCCGCTTGCGCATACTCTTCTCTGTCTCTTCTGAATGCGACGAGCCTCTGCACGACCGGAATGGGAAGCGTACGCAGCTCGCCAGAGACGATAAAATCCTCCATCTGCCCAACAAAGATAGCCTCGATGCCATTGTCTTCGTACTTGTCGTACAGGGTATCGAACAGGAAGTCGAGATCATTCAACGAGAGACAGGCGCGTGCACAGACGCGAGCCAGTCCTTGGAAGAGCGAAGTTCGATCGACGCCTCTGCCGTCTGAGGTGACATGCGTCGAATCGGTGAGGCGATCGGGTGAGAAAGCGTACTCTGCGGAAGCAAGCATGAGTTCGCGCAGCTTGTCGGCTACGATTAGCGTGCGCTCCGTAGGATCCGAGGGAAGACCAACGGCCGAGCCAAGGTATTTGCCTTCATGGAAGAAGGTGGCGAGTTCGATGGCAGACAAGAAGTCACCATGGGAGACGTAGAGTAGCAGACGGTCTGCCCAGGAAAGAAGCGTGCCAACGACGAGATCGGTCTTCGTGAGGAAGAAGGATCGACCTTTCGAGATACGGACACTGTGATTGACTGCCCACGAGCGAGTCTGATCCGCTTCGACTGCTTCTGTGCCTTCATCCTGACCGTTCGCATGAGGATCGTAATGCTTGCCCAGAAGTACAGCATCGTAGTAGCGCTGCTCGATCGTCTTTGCCAAGATAGCAGAGGCGCTACCACCTCTCATGCGTTCCGTCACCTTGCCTGCACGGCAGTCGAACAGCGCCAAGCCGGACCTCGTTGTCAACATGAGCAGATCCGGACTGAACCACTGCAAAGCTACAATGTGATCCGGCTCCTCGATGCCATCTTCGCCTGTCAGTTCGACCGGGTCGACCTCCTCACTGACCACGCTGGCGGTCGTCGTTGAACCTGCTCGAGCCTTGGGATCCTGGCGTTGCTCCACCTTTCGTACGACCAATCGTACAAGATGCAGTCGCGATCCGAAAGAAAAGGCAAGGATGGGGTTGGTCTGTCGACGTCGCTTGCCGTCGGTCTCGGTAGATGCTGGGTACCAGGCGAGACAGCCTGGCTCTTGAGGCGTTTCATCCTCTGGCAATATAATCGCATCCATCTTTTCTGTCACCTGCTTGCCACCTACGGGCTTGTTCACTTTGCGATACCATGTGCGAGGCGAAGGCTTGAGTCCAACAAGCACCATCTTTGCCGGCGTGATCATGGCGACGAAAGTGGTGTCGTCAGCAGGATGGGCTCGTGGCCCCAGCGGTAATGGACTGAGCTGAAAGATGGTGTTGCGCTTCTTGCCATCGCTGAGACCAAGCTCATCTTCGTGCTCGTATTGTGGGTATTTGCCCAGCAATCTCAGCGTATCGTTGGAAGCCACACCGAGGATCTTGCCCAGTGCGTGATAGAATGCGAGCCCTTTGTTATCCGCAGTGACAATGGCAGTGTGACGGAGACCGATGAAGCCGATATGTACGATCGCGGAGCCGGAAAGATGACCTTCTCGTTTGCCTGACTTGACGGAGGAGAGCGGCACTGGCGGCACATGTCGTGCCGCGCGGCCTGGCTTCGAGAGATCATACAAGAAGATGTTGCCGGATGCATGACCAACGCCAAGGTAAGAGTGATCTGACGAGAAAGAGAGAGCAGTGACTGCATCGCCGTGTCCGCGGCCGTCATGTCCACACGAAGCGATCGGTTCTTGAGCAAAGTCGCAGACAATGGTCCTACCTCCCTGAGTACCAACCGCAATGAGTCCTCCGGCTACAGCGAGCACGGTAGGAACAGGATCGGCAGCTTCGCTCGAAGACTTTGCGTTAGCGACGATGCGACGAAGCGCAGACCACTTGACAAAGTCACGGCTGAGCTCTTCGCGGTCATTCGAGTGTGTCTCCTTGAGCCGCGTTTCAATCGTCGTACCGTTGATGCCACTATGGCTGTCATCATCACCACCCCCGAGAACTGCATGCTGACCGATACCCAAGCGCTGCGCAGAAAAAGCAGACGATGCAGGATCGCTGAGGAGCGACGTTGCGCTTTCCGCCGTCGGTAATGTTGCGCCATTGATGGTACCGCCGTATGGGAACGACACTCGTGGTCGGCGACGTTTGTTGTGGCCAACGATGGAACCACTGACACTGGTAGAGAAGGAGCTCTGTCGAGAGCGTTGGGTGGTGGAAGACTCTGCGATGGCGGATCGACTAGCGTCATCATCTCTCGATGATATGAGAGCGGCTGCAGCAGTCCCACTTGCGGTGAACTCGAACGGCAAGGGGGACCGAGGCTTTCTTCGAGACGAAGAGGACGAGGGCGAACCCGGTACGAATTCGGCATGGATGTGCTTTGGAAGCGCCAAGGAAGCGCTCGATGCTCTACCGACAGAGGCACGTAATCTCGACAGTGATGGATAAGCAACAGGGCGCTGAGGCGTGGACGCCGAAGTCATTGTGTTGGACTGACGCAGTGATGACAGGCCTGTGCCGGATGTCGATCTAGGTGTAAAGATGCGTGAAGAGGATGGCTGAGATGGTAAGCGCTGCCTGGACTGCTGCGCGTTCTGCAACGACGACGCAGACCGTGTGTCAAAGCTGACGTCGTGAGGAAGCGGGTTGGGGTATCGCAAGGAAGAGCCGTCTTCGCTGGGTGTAGCATCCGCATGGCGTGGTGTGATGTTGGAAGCTGCATCAGTGTCTCCAAGCAGCACCGGGCCTCTTTGCGTTGTTGGAGATGATGTGGGGGACGAGGCAAGCTGCGGTCGCAAGTCGGTCGATAGATCAGCTATTGGCGCTTCATCGTTGTCGTCTTCTCCATCGTCACTGCCGAGGATGTCCTTGAGCTTAGCGCTGTACGTGTCGGAGCTCATATCGATGGATGCGCTGCTGTCATCCGGAGTTGAGGTGGAAGGCTGTGCTGACGTGTCAACGCCATCATACACGAAATGATCATCATCGTCGTCGTCGTCATCATCGTGATTGTAGTTCAAAGTCGCTTCTGGTGCGTGGCCGTTGGTGGATGCTGGTAAAGATCCGTGTAGGCCGTTCGGATGCGTGGCAGGGGGCGAAGCTAAGACGTCATCCATGTGTTCATCGTAGGAGCGATCCTGTTCGGTCTGATAGGTCGACACTCGTTGCGCATAGGACGGCTCAGCGCCCCATGGATTGGAATCGGCAGGATCCATCGTCACGCAAAATCCACCACACGGCTGCAGCTGAAGTAGTGATGAGAAGATTGATGGATGTTGTTGGTCCTGCTGCTGCTCTGAATGCAGACGTCGGTTTGACCTTTAGCGAGATGGTTGGCAGTCGGACATCTCGTGGAATCGTCGATTGCTCTCAATTGAGCCTGCCGTGTCGCTTCGGAAAGATGTTGTGATGATGATGCGTTGGATGACAAGTCAAGACAGATGTTGGTTCGGATAAGGGTTGCAATTGATCGGATGCGCAGCCAAACACAACGGTTAGGATGTCTCGGCTACTCCGATTCTGGAAGCATGAGCGTGGGCGTGGAGGCGCGATCTTGACGCAGCGGCCGTGCATAGCGAATTTTGGCCTTTCTTCAAAGTGTTAGAGCAGGCATATTGCACGAATGAGTGAAAAATGATAGGGCACGGATCCGAGTGATTTCTGACCATTTTGATAGACTTGTCGCGTGCTTTGTGTGCTTGCATTGCCGCCAAGAAGCGGAAAGAGTCGAGAGACACACGGAGACTGCAGCTGCAAGTCGCTCTTTTCCTCAACAACCGGAGCTAACCCTAACTGAACACTTTTTGGCGAGGCTGACTGTGCTCCTCCTCCTCGCAACGGCAATCTTGTTGCTGTCCTTCCAGCACCACCATCATCACTGCGCAGCGTACGACTATGGCGACGCCAACAACCACGACCGCCGAGGAAGGCGCCTTCCGCTCGCTCTACATTCACACACACGATGTTTCACGTTCACTGAAACCTTCAGCTGATGGAGAACTGGCTCATGCGATTCATCAGACGCTTCATTTCGCTCTCGACGGCCATCCCGATGATTACACACCCGCATCGCCCAATTCGGGTGCTGGATCCGGTTGTGACCCTTTAGCGACGATGCCCACCTCGACCACTGCTGCAACGGACAATTCGGCAACAGCATCGACTTCCACCTCGACTGCTTCAGGTTCGAGGGAGGCAGAAGCGGTGAAGAAAGGGTTCTTCCCGACAGGTGATGCGGAAAGGCCCTATATCTCGTATCACTGGGATACACGAACAAAGACATTGGCGCTGCCGAATCCATCGACGATCAGCAACCCTATTGCCGATCCTTGTTCGCCAGATCACAGGAGTTCGTACGACATCACTGCCAAATTCTTCTTTCTTGATCCTAACGACATTTCGCCCGAGCTGGTCGAGGATGCGCTGAAACGACTCACTTCGACTACAGGCATCATCACCGTAGACACCCTCGTTCTTTCGTTCCCCACACTCGACTTGGATTCCCGGTCGCATGCCCACCTCTCTACGGCAGACTCAACAGCAACAGGCGCGGAAGCAACATGGCTGAACAAGGTCAAAGATGTCTGGCAAGCAGTATCGATGAATCCACAATTGATCTCGCTCGGATTGTCCGATTTCTCAGCGTCAAGTCTGGACCATTTGCTAAGCTCGTTCAATCCGCCTATACAACCACCAAGTACACCGCTGTTCTCACCTGCAATTCCTCTTTCGAGCAACATCACCGATGCTTCCGCTGCCACTGCAAGCACCGCTCACCCGGAAACTGCCAGCTCTGACGTTGCTTCTGCCAACGTCATCACCCAGCTCCATGCGGCACAACAAGACGGAGCAGGCGTAGGATCGTTCTGGAACATGGAATACTCGATCGTCAGCTCAGCACGAAGACCACGATTGGTATCAATCAACGTCAAGCAGGATCCATGTGCATTCGATCGAGAGTTTAGCCAATACTGCACAAACATGGGCATCCAGCTCGTGGCGCATAGCGATAGGAAAGATGTCTTGCCTCAGAGGACATTGCCGGGTTTGATGGAGGAGTTCAAGGGCAAGTTGCCAATCAATGCGGAAGGCGGAAGGGCGTCGAAGCCTAAATGGGCACTCAAGTATACAACTTTGATCAGGGATAGAGGCGTGTTGGCAGACAAAGGGTATATTGTATACGTAGCAACCGAATAGAGGGCAGCTTCAATGTCATAAATACTAACGCAAACGCACAAGAACGCGCGCAGAGGATGTATTGTAGTTTGTGCTATGATTGATCATGCATTGGCGTATGTCCGCTGCTTCTAAGCAACATCAGTGCGTGCGCGCTTGATTGGACTCTCGTTGCCGCTCCCCGCATCTACGCTCGCGTTTTGAACAAGATCAGTCACGACGGAAGGCTTCACTGCATCCGCGCTACCCGCATCCGCCTCTTCGCCCTGCACTAGCTTCGGCGTCTCTTCTTCCCACCCGGCCATGCCTTTGGTGATGGCAGCTGTGTCCTCATCCATCCCCACACTCTGCTCGATTTGGCGGCAGATCGGATCGATCAGCCCAACGTAGTCCTCGCGAACATAAGTGACCAAGTATGGCGTAGCTCCCGATCGATCGCGTAGCACTTGATCCAATGTGGTCGGTGTCACTGCCGAATCGTTGTATTTGAACCACTTGCTGTCTTCTCGACCACCGCGCATGTTGAGGAAGTAGTGTCCATGACTCGCCTCACCTCGGTGCATGAAGACAGCAACAAGGCGATAAGCAAAGCGGCGCTCGTCGGTCCAGATGGAGGCCATCTCAGTCTTGAGCGTTTCGATCTCTCCTGTGGCTTGTTTGACTTGTTCTCGCAATACCTTGGCTTCGTCACGAAGTAAAGTAGACAGGCCAGGATCGATGAGCGACGACAGCGCGGGAGGAAGCTGTTCGACAGGGATAGAGTTAGGAGCCGCGGTCGCCGACGTTGCAGGATCCGCAGTGCTACTCTGCTGCGTCGAGATGCTCATCTCATCCCTTCCTGAAAGGAATGCGGCCTGCTTGGCGCGGGTACGCGGGGAGGATGGAGCAGGCAGCACGTTACTAGCCTCCGTCGCCGCCTGGTCGCTCTCGGCCTGGATGTCATCTAGCTGCGTCGCGATATCGGCCAACGAAGGCAATCTCGCCAGCTCCTCGACTGCATTGGCAGCCTGGCTGAGCGTCTGTGTCAAATGGAAGTTGGGTCCATCCTTGCATGCCGCGAGCTTGGCCCGCAGGTCCTCAATTCTGCGTCTCTTCGCTTGATAATCGAGCCGCTTGGCAATACGCTCCGCGTTGGCCCCATCGGTCGCGTCAAGATCCATGTATCGGTCGACATACAAGGTCTCAGGCATCTCGAGATGCGCCTGCGACTTGAAAGCACGCATGGTGACACGATCATACTGCACACGCTGCAGCTGGATTTGCAGCAGCGGAGGCGCAGAGAGCAATGTGACGGACCGGCGTTGCACTGAGCCAGAGGTAGCGACAAAAGTATCCGAATCGAAGAAGCCATCAAAGCCATCGTAAATATCGCGACCTTCCTCGAGCACGTCGATAGGCAAGATCTTGAAGACTTCGTGCTTGATGTGCGTACTCGGTTGCTTGTGCGGTTGAGCTGGCCGAGTCAATGCATCGTTGGTGTCACTCGCGCTTTGATTGCTGCCACTGCCTGTTGCGAGGTTGTCCGCTTCGATTCGTTGACAAGTTTTCCCCAGAAACAGGTTCGTCAGCAGATCCTCCTCTGATTTGTCTTGTTCGGTGCCATTCTCGTTGCCGTCCTCGTCCATTCGCTGCTCGGCATTCGACTCCCTTCTGGCATTCTTGCTGATAGCCAGAGCCACCTCGAGCTGGAACATGCAGTTGTCCAGACATTCGGACACATCCTGCTGAGCTCCTAGCTGCATCAATGAATTGCGCCGAGCGGATGGCGGAACGGCTGCTTGTGTTGTGTCGGCTACGGTGGGCTTGCGAGCAGGTCTCGGTGGCAGAGGTGGTGCGACGGTGGATGGTGCAGCTGCTGAAGGCATGGCTGTGGTTGTTGTAGGAGTTGATGTTGGCGGTTCATCCGGCGAGGTATCCATGGGGTCAATCTCTGCCATCGTCGAAGCCAGAATGGGTTCTTCGATTGGCGCAGGGTCAGAAGAGAGGATGGGGGGACGCTCTTCGACGACTTGCTCTTTCGAGCTTTCGGCTTCGACGTCATTCTCTGAGAGAGGATTCAGCTCTGCTTCGAGCTCTTCAGCACGCGACGAGACGAGAGCCAAGTATGCTAGCTCCCTCTCCGGTCGAACGGACAGGGCGTTCATGTGGATAAGGTGATGGAAGAGCTCGCCCAATTGAGCAACAAAGCGTCTGCTGCGTTGCAGTTCGCGTGTCGTGATGCGCTGACCACCAACCCTACGCTCCGAATCGCCCTGAAGCTGTTCGTCAGTGACCGAGTCAGGCATACCTGCACCAGCTTGAACCGTAGCTGCAGCTTGAAGAACCCTGTTGCGGATCTCTGTGATGGAGAAAAAGTACTGCAGCACCGAGTTGAGATAGCACGTATTGCCAATGTTGTCGATACCGGCGGGAACGTCGGCCGAGGGCATCTGTTGCCAGCCCTCGCCTGCCGAGGCCTCCTTCTCGCCCGTACGCAAGAAGTGACGCAAGTATTCGCTCTTGCGGTCTTCGGCAATGGCACGCAGGGCTTGTCGAAGCATATCGCGACGACCAGGCGCGTCGGCAATATACAGGTCAAAAACAACGAGGATGGTAGCATCGTCGAGCTCGGGATTGGCATCGAGCATGCCATAGGCCTGACCCACTTCCATATCGACATCCTCCTCGAGCGCCTGTACGAGCCGTTGAGGATGGTTTAGATGCTTGGTGATCAGCTTGAAAGCATCCTTGACAGCCGTGTGCCCGGTTGCGTCATTGTTGACGAGCACCTCACGCGTGCGTGCCTTGTAGCTGTCGGCAATGAAATCGAGTGGGATCATATCGCGAGGAACATCTGGACCTAGGTGACCTGGCGTCAGATTCAGCCGCTCGTACGCTTTCTCCACGTCGCCGGGCGAGTATTTTCCCAAGCTTCTTTCGTGATCTACAAGCTCCTGAATCAGACGAGAGGATCGGCGTTGACTCGTGTAGACCTCGTCGAGGCAAGCGAAAAGCTCGGCGTAGCGAGTCACATTGGCTTCCAAGTTGATGAGATAGCCGAATTTGACGAGCTCATCGCGGGTCCGACTCGTAACGCCAAGGACAAACAGCGCCTCGAGGGTGCTAGCCGGAAGGTCGGTGGACAAGGTAGTGTCAATATGCTCTTGACGCTCGCCGATCATCTCAAGGACGGTCTCAGACGCGGATTCGACGTTGATGCGAGTTGTCAGAGCCGGTTCTGAGATGGCGGCGCCCGTCAAGATGGACGAGGCTGGCTTGGACTTCTTGAGCTGCTGAACGTGAAATTCGAGCCAGACGCTGAGCTCGATCCAGGCACGGATATGTCGCTGCAGGATCATTTGCAATGCGGAAGAAGATGTGGCTTCTGCAGACACATTCCCAGTGGAAGAGGCCTTTGTCGAAGGCGGAAAGATAGCATTACGCCCATCTTCGGTGCGATCTTCTGCCCAGCCTAGATCACGGAAGATTTTTCGAGTGATCTGATCCCAGCCGAGCTTTTGGCAGAGACTGATGCTTGAAGTGGGAGCAACGCGTCGCTCACCATGGATGTAGTTGCCAATGATTCGCACGAGCACGCGAAGAGCTCGAATGAATGTTTCGGGCCCGGTGAGTCCTACAGCGGGATCGTTCTGGCGGTTCTCCTTGAATTGCAGGAGAAGCTTTCGATCGATGATGGTGACGATGCTATCTGGTGGACTCGAGAGCAATCGCTTCCTCGAGAGCCAGCACTTGTGCAAGTTGAACTCTTCGAGCCAAGGCAAGGGTGAATCTGGCGTAGCTGGATTCCATCGTTCTACGAGCTGAACGGGACTGCGCTGCTCGGATGCAGCTATTGAGGTAGGAACAGTCTCAAAGGCAGAGACGGAATTCTGTGGTAGGCTGCAGGCGTCAAAAAGATGGCTAGTATTGAACACTTCGGGGTCTGGAGGTGGCGTCCGGTAGAGTTGAGCCTGATCGAGGATGAGCCTCCATTCGAGCTGTTCGGCAACAAAGAGGGCGTCTGGATGCGGCTTGCAAGCCTGAATCTGGGCAAGAGAAGGTCTGAGGGCAGTATCTGTCGACGTAGTGGCGGCTGCAGCGGATGACTCTGGCTTCTGTGTCGAATCAGCAACGACATGGACTCTGCTCAAGCTGAACTGCGGCTGGAAGAGCAGACCTGAATCGTGCAACGCCGTTGGTAGCAAGAGCTGAACCTGTGCATCAGTGTCGCCAGGAAGCGAAGCCTCTGAAGAGGGAGACAAGATATTCTCGTAGGCAGGCGGTGGCGATGAAGGGGCGTCCAGGGTACCTATCGAACGTGCTAGCGATGCGCCAAAGGCTTCCATGGTATTGTGAGACTGCGTAGTAGGTCGTGGTGGTAATTCTAGAGGGACGGTAGATTGAGAGCCGAAGACCTTGTTGTGGTCATGCTCGTCAATGGTGATGTCGATGGCTTCGGAATCGGCGGCTGAATTGAAGTCTCCACCCGTTCCGCTGTTGCCTTGTGCGGCTGAGTTGTTCGGGTGCGTGACATTATCGACAACTGTGATCGGATCAAAGCCGCTTTCTTGGACGCCCATCGTGCCAAATGAGCCGTGCTAGTGTGCTGTAATCCACTTTCTGAGGGTCGTCGAAGAAGAACCTAGGAAAGCATCAAGTCGGTCGTCGGGCGTCTCTTGCGATTCACTGTATGCGTATGTCAGGAGTCCTTCTCGCTCTGGCCGCCGGGTTGGAGCATCCGAAGCCGTCGATGACGAGGCGTCTCGGCGGTCTTGTATTTCGAAGATGCTGAGAGTAACGAGCAGGTAATGCAGAGCAATGGGAGCTCAGATGCCAGGGTATTGCGAGCGAACCGTTTTGGTATGAAGATGGAGAAGAGTCAAGTCGCAGCTGTCAAAGGAGCATCGCAGACTAGAAGCCCAGCAAGAATAAGGCTCAGCCAAGGAACAAACACACACACAAGCAAGCACGCTCTGCGGAATTGTTGCTTTTGGCTCAAGCTGGAAGGTGACGCTGCCAGGTGGAGGCCAGTGCGTCTCAAAGTCGAAATCGGGCGTAGCCGACAAAAGAGATGTGATCCCAGCGATACATTCTAGCCATCACTAAACAACAGATAGTCAAGCTATCCATTCTCGTTGTGCTACGATGCAGACTCACTCATGAGTTCACAGGTTGGAGGCACTCAGACCAGAAAGCAGAGTCAAATCAGACTCAATGTGGGTCTGAAAGGACGAGGCATCGGGCAAGCCGAGGTCTTCTGAGCACAGAGCAGCTGCTCGCTTCTCCAACACGCGTGACAGGGTCGCAGCGAAAGTGGAGCCTCGGTGTGGCTCTCCGCGGGTCATCCGAACATCAGTCGAGAGATGTGTGTGTGATTTGATTTCTAGAATGTGCAACTCTGACTTGCTTCTAATCCTCAACATCACACCACTCCTGATTCACGGCACGACACCTCTGGCTTGGACATCGATCTGGACTCATCGGCTTGCTTCCGACTGCAACCATGTCGTCTTCAACAGCAGCGGAATCCCAGGCTCAGTTCAGTGAAGCACTCCAACTGGACGAACCACGCCTCCAAGCTGCAACCTCATCGGATCAGGGCGAAGTATACGTGCTCGAGTGGCTCTCAAAAGCTGAGCAAGCACTCATCAACGCAGAGATCGATACCATCAGATCATCACAATCTGAATTCGAAGCGGCAATCCTCAAGCTAGCATGCCCCTCTGTCACTTTCAACAAGACCGAAGACAATGCCATCGTAGTAGCGCCCAACACTGCAATTCCTAAGCCTGGTCGACCCACTCGACGACTGCTAGCTCGATGCGTGCTGCTACTCTTTCGACGCATCGATTCACGTTCTCTTTTCGATTTGCTGCAGAACCTCGTCAAAGTCGCTGGCGAAGATGGCAAGGGCAAGACAGCCGAAAGAGAGGTGCGCGTCGCCGCCCTCTACATCCTCGGCGAGGTCTTCGGATCGCTGGGCCAACAGATCATGTCGCTCTTCAATGAGATCATCAATCTCACACAGAAGGTGTTCAAACAATCGAGCCATCCTGTCATCCTTCGATACCATGCTCTGCTCTTGCTCCAAAAGACGCTCAACGTCGCTGGAAAGAGCCTCGGCGATCAGGTCGGCAAGGATCTCATCAAGGCGCTTCGTCAAGGTCTGTCTGACCGTGCAGGTGCGGTAGTCCGTGGCTGCGCCGATTGCATCCTTGCGATCGTCCAGCATGCTCAGCTCATCAATACGCGCAACGAGGTTGAGAATCTTCTCGCACCGGCGCTCAAGGCCATCGAAACAGCCGACTTTGTTACCAAGCGTGCCCTCAGCCGCATGATCGCAGGCTTGCTCGCTTCCACCCAGATCGAGCAAGCACCGCCGGCTCCAGCACCTACCAAGAAGACATCAAAGAAAAAGAAGGAAGGCGCAGGCGGTGCAGATGACGATTCGGACGATGACGATGTCTTGCCATCTTCAGCTGCCGCGGCGGCAAGTGCGCCTCGAGCTATGATGACTCCTGTCGGCATGCTCGACCAGCTCTCACTTCCATTCCTGCGCGGCTCGACCAACCGCAAAACACGAGCAGCCCTTCTCGACGTCTATGCTACCCTCTTCGAGACCCTTGGCACTGCTTGGGTCAACTCCAACTATGTTGCTATCCTTAAGCATCTCATCGACGATCTTCCCAATCACTCGCGAGGCTCTTTGCTCAGCCGTGCTGATGTGCTCAATGTTCGCACCGGTGTCAGCATCATCCTGCGCAAATTGATCGGTGAGCGCATGCTAGGCGAACAAGCCCAAGTTCTCGCCATTCAAGAAATCTGCGTTGACTATCTCAAAAAGTGGCCGGCAGTCATGCCAGATCAGCAGACACCTTCCAAGACCACCTTGTCATTGGCACTGGGTGAGATCTCGGGCTTGCTCGTCCAACTGGGCAGTGTCCCTCCTCAAGTGCTCGATGCTGCCTATGACCCGCTCATTCGCTGCCTCGCTCATCCCAGCCACTCGGTTCAGATTCAAGCTTCCTGGTGTCTCAAGACGCTGTGTCAAGTCTCGCCAGTCCATCTTTCGCCTACGTTGGCTGCTGTTCTCGAGCTTCTCAACCGTGATCTTACCACCTTGGCCAACGGTGGAGGCTCGGTCGGCATCGGACAGCTCTCCAAACGCGCCAATGGACACGCCAAGGGGCTGGCTGCTCTCATCAGCGTCATTCCTCAGCGTCCTCTATACACTTCATTCGCGATTAGCTCCAAGGTGCTCTCGCTCGCCATCCAGCTTCTCAAAAACAGCGGCAACCACGATCTCAGTGTCTCTGCCGTCGAAATCTCCGTTGCTTGGACACTCGTGGGCGCACTCATGTCGCTCGGTCCCAACTTTGTGCGTTTGCACTTGCCACAACTTCTGATTCTCTGGAGGAACTCGTTGCCCAAGCCGACCTCCAAGGACACGGCGCCAGGCCCCTCGACACGCTCCGATGCAGAATGGAGCTTCTTGCTGCATGTGCGTGAATGCACCCTCACTTCGATCCTCGCTTTCCTCCTCCACAATGGTTCCACCTTGGTCACCCTCGACACGGCTCGACGCATCGTGGCCTTGCTCAGCAACACGCTCGCCTTTGTTGACGGCTTTGCAGGCCAGAACTCGCACTTGCTCCAAGAGAACACGCCCGGTGCCGACCGCAGCGCGCTGTCCTTGCTCGACCGCGAATTCTTGCTCCGACGCCGGCTCTTCCAGTGTCTGACTGTACTCGCACACAACCCGGCAATGGAGCCTATGCAGTCAGGTTTGATCAAGACCACCATTCAGGCTTTCGCAGAACCGGATCGCTACATCGGCAGCTCAGCTCAGGCCGCCATCGCTGCCAGTGCAGGCAACTTCACTAGTGTCTGGGAGATGTCGGACGGCTACGCTTTTGGCGTCACAAGTCTGCAGCGCGACGCAGAGACCTTCGTATCCGACCCCGTAGATGCGCTCTGTGCTTGCAGCGTCACCGCTCGCACTGACTTGCTCAATCGCGATCTGGTCGAGGTGCAACTCGATGCATTGCAAAGAAGACCCGTACTCGGTGCTGCTGAGCATGACGAGCTCTTCCTCTACTCGACGGCGCGAGCATCATCCTCTGGATCGTCTTCACACGAAGCGGGCCATTCCGGCAGCAGTGCTGAAGCGCGAGATTCGGCTGCCTTGTCTCCACCTGCCGCTACCGGCGTGGTAGATGCTGCCATCCAACTTTTCACTGCCTTGCTCCCCTACCAGGAACGCGATGTCCAAGTCGCTGCCATTGAAGCGATGCTGGCTCACAGCAAGAGCACCAAGCTCGATCGAAACCCCGGCCGCAAACAGGCAATTCAGATCAACATTGCAGTCGCCATTCTCGGTGCACTCCGCGTCGCAGTCCAAGGTGGTGTCGGCGCCAACGGTAAACGTCCCAGTGGCTTCAACAACGACCGTCTCAGCTCGGCCGTCAAGGACCTTCTCCAGGACGCATTGCTGCAAGCCGATCCAGCTCTGAGAGCAGTCGCAAGTGAGGCGTATGGAAAGCTGGCCGCCGTCGCAGGGTCGCAGGCTTTGTCAAGCCAGGTGCAGTTCCTCGTCGACCAGATCGTAGGCAACCGTGACCCTGACGCACGTGCCGGATGCGCCTTGGCTTTCGGCTCCGTCTACAAGGAAGTGGGTGGTCTCGCAGCGGGACCGCTCACAAAGACCATCGTCAACGTGCTCATGTCGCTGTCCAACGACCCGCACCCTACCGTCCACTACAATGCGCTCGATGCTCTCCAGATTGTTGTCGACTCGGCTGGTTTGAGCTATAGTCCGTACAATGCGTCTACCCTTGGAATGCTCGTCAAGCTCTACATGCTCGACACGCACGAGCCCGAAGGAGGCAGCGCGGGTTCTGTCAACCTGCGTGCCGATCTGCCAGCACACCAGGCCATTTGCCGCGTCGTCAACGCACTCATCGGCGTGCTGGGTCCGGACCTGCAAGATTCGGCGCGCGTTCGCAGCCTCATTCACTGCCTGCTTTCCGAGTTCTCTCACGAGTCGGACCCTGGCGTCGTGGTCGAATCCACCAAGGCGCTCCAGCACTTTAACCTCTTCGCCGCTCAGTTCGTGGATGTTGCCGCTTGGATTGAACAGTTGCGCAAGCAATTGACGGGCAAGCAGCGCACCCTCAAGCTTGCTGCCATCACCGCATTCTACCAGCTCGTGCAGCGAGAAGCTCTTGCCATGAGCAGGATCGGCGGCGATCAGCTCGTAGAAGAGTTCTATGCTCAGTTGGATGAAGATCCCAAGCTGGATGGAGCTCGCGAAGTCATCACCAGCTGGCTGCAAAAGACAGCCGATCTGGCCCCGAGCGGATGGATTGACCTGTGTCAACGCATCATGTCGTCCGCACCCAGTCGCAAGAGCGCACCTGACGCCGCTGGCGGAAAAGCTGCTCTACCAAGCCTGGCTACCATGCTCCAGGACGAAGAGGCTGCTGCTATCGATCTCGGCTCTGACAGCAACACCGTCAAACTCAATGCTACCGGTGGTAGCCGTTGGCGCACGCAGCTGTTTGCGCTGCGCTGCTTGCATCAGGTCTTTGTTACAGTTCGAACGGCAGGCAAGCTTGAACACTTCAGCACCCCTTCAGGCGCCGGGGACAAAGGCCAGGCAGCATCGCAGCGTCGCTTGCTGATGAGCAACCGCGTCGTCGATCTCATCCGTATGGCTTTCACTGCCAGCACTTCGGCCAACATTGAGATTCGTCTGGAAGGACTGGTGGTGCTTCGCGATGTGATCGAGTCGTTCAAGCTGGCTCGTGATCCCGACTTTGAAGAGGCTCTGCTGCTCGAGCAGCACCAGGCTCCGATCGCTGCTGCTTTGACACCGGCTTTCTTGGCTGATTCGACACCTGAAGTATTGGCGGCAGCCGTCCAGGTATGCGCCGTCTTTGTGTCGTCCGGCGTGATCAAGGAGGTGAGTCGCATGGGTCGTATCCTGAAGCAGCTCGTCTCTGCCCTCGATAGCTGCATGCAGCCTAGCATGACCCAGCTGGGCGACGTCAAGGATCTTTCGCAAAATGCCAACGCCATGCTTAAGATTGCTGTGTTCACAGCTTGGGCCGAGTTGCAGACCGCCAGCGCCACGCAAAGCTACCTGGTCGAGGTGGTCAAGCCCCATGTGGCACGCATCGTGCCATACTGGATCGCTTGCTTGCGCGAGTATGCCAAGATCCGGTCCGACCCCGAAATGGATGCCGGTGGAGCTCCTGGTGGACCCGGCCCTTCGATCAACGCTAGCCTTGACTCGCAATATGCTGGGCTGGCCCGTGAGGTGGTTCTGCCATATCACGAAAGCTCCTGGTACACGATCCTGCAGGCAGTGACAGGGTTGCTGCACGACAACGATGCGCGAGCTCTTGCTGCGATGGACGGGGAGACCGTCCCTGCCGCCGCTGGCACTGCCGTTGCACCGAAAGCACGCAGCGAACCTTGTCTCTTCTTCTTTGTGCTGTACGGTCTTGCTTTTGAGGCGCTTGCAACCCGCTCGTCGAGCAGCATCGAGTCGCTTCAGGAAGGCAAGGTGATGCGCATTTCGCTTCGGGCTATGACAGCGCTCAGCAAGCCGCAGGTGGCTGGCTCGGCTTTGCTGCAAGACACGCTCTTCTCTGAGCTGTGCAATCTTTGGTACCGACTTGTGATGACCGAACCTCCTGCAGTGCAAGTCTCGGTGCTCGAGACGATTGGAGGCATGGCTGCTTCCTATGGCAAACTGCTACTCTCCGCAGACGACGAAGCTGCTGCTGAGGCTGGCAAGCTGCCGAACGAAGCCAAGCTCAGCCAGTGCTTGCGTGTCGTTGTTTGCGTTTTGCAGAATGTCCGCACGACACGAGGTTCGGTAGAGGAAAAGGCTTCGCTGCTTCGTGTCGCCTACTCTGCCTATATTGGTATCGTTGGGCTCTACCCCAAGGCACTGCAGGAAGACCTCTTTGCAGTCGGCTTCTACACGTATGCAGAGTTGCTCAAGGACGAAGTGTCGGAGCAGGATCTGGTTGGCCCCTCGCTGGGAGCTCTCAAAGATCTGTGCGAGCGTTCGGCTAAGTCGGTCCGGCCCAACAGCGACGTCTTGCAACGTGCCATCCATGGCTTCCTCTCGCAAGCGCTGCAGCATGTTGAAGACCTGCGCTCACGAGCAGGCCGTATTGCCCTCAACAAGACCAAGAACAGTCTTCTTGCCGTCGTTGTGGTGCTCACTTCTATTCCAGTCAACATCAAAGTGTCGCAAGCCGTTGCCGAACATGCTTGCTACCTGATCGTGCAAAAGCTGCTGACGTTCGAGGAGGAAGTCGAGCAGTGGAAGCAAACTGTCAGTGCTAGAGGTGGGGAGCCGCAGCAGCTGGGCGAAGGTGTGGAAGAGGTCGGCTTGACATCGGTCAATTGCGCTCGAACGGTTGTGCTTGCTTCATCGCGTGGCAACGCATCGCTGCTCTACTGCGTTGGACAATTGCTGCCTGGCTTGATCGAGTTTGTCTGCCGTGCAGGTCCTCTTGTGGCATCTTCAGCACGCACTCCAGCAGGCACGCCTCTGGCTGCCTTGCGTGGTGCGCTCGAGGACGTGATCAAGACCTTCGCTGGCCTCGTTGCCATCCTTCCTAACGAAGGCGAGTTCCGCGCCAAAGCTCTCGCCATTATTCTTCCTACTTTGCTCGTACTGCTCAGCCCATCTTCGTCTTCTTCGACGACCGGTACCGGTGCAGAGCTGCACACTTTTACAGTGCGTCAACTGATCACGCTGGCTGGACAGCACGCTGCTGCATTCAAAGAAGCTACAGCTGCGCTCGATGCCGAGAGAAGATCGTTGCTGGAGAACGCCATTCGGGCCCAACTGGGTCAATCAGCTGGTGGAAATGGTGCGGCTAGCGGTGGAGCAGCGGGAGGTGCAGCGGCTCAGGCGAACGCAAAGCAGGCAGCCAGTTCGATCGCGCTCAAGTCGTTTGGTAGCTAGACAACAAGGCCACGATAGATGATTGTCAGAGACCGAAAAGATTGCAAAGCAAGAAATGAAAATGATGATGACGAGTGCTAATGAGTGGATGTGTGATGTGCAATGCAGTGGTCGAACCTAAAAGAGTCGGAAGTTTGCCATCTGGGCTTGTTCATTTTCCGCGTCTTTGGCCCCTGCCGTAGTTGTTTGTGCTTCACCTTGCTCCCCATCCACAACAGCCTCTGATGTTGTCGTCGCTGCTACGGCATCGTCCTCCTTAGCCTCCACCACCAATGCTTCTTCCTTGACCGTCGCAGCCGCCGCCGCTGCTGGCACCGTACCAACCGACCTGCTCACCAGACGAGCCCCAATCCTCCCCTCCCCATCTTTTCCCTCCTCTGACGCCTTCTTCTCATTACTCGCCTGTGCCAAACTTTGCAGATTCAACTTCTTATACCTCTCGTACTCGCCTACAACGCTTATCGCTGCTGAATTCTTGACCACCTCTACAACGATCCAAAGGTCCGGATTGGTTAGGTTTGCATTATGAATCCTGTCTCCCGGGGTTGTTGCCGAGGTGGGGATGTTGGAAGCGACAACTTGGATGACGTCGTTGCGTTTGAGTTTGGAGTGGGAGCGAATGCGCGGGTCGATTTTGAAGGTTTTGCTGGGGCCTTCAGCGGGGAAGTAGTGGGGTAGGATGGTGCGGGCGAGTGTGGTGAGGTCTTCCGCGTTGGCGAGGCAGGTAGAGGAAACGGGGGTGAGGCGTTGGACGAAGCGTGTTTTGGGTTCGCCTGAGGCTTCAACATCGGCAAGAATGGTGTAGACGAGTTTGTAGGGGTCGAAAGGTGGGGAGACGGAGATGAAGAGGAAGCATTCTGTGTCCGTTTCGATGTTCTTGAATCGTACGGGTCCGGAGGGGGAGGACTTGTTGTTGTTGCGACGAGAGGAGGAAGCACGTTCAGAAGACTTGATGTCGGAAAGTTCGGCTGCGATTTGCGCTGCGATATCGTCTTCACTCGCCTCGGGCTTCTTCTCTTGCTTCTTTGCTTCCTCTGCCTGCTTTTCAGGCTGTTCAGTGACCTCAACTTCAGCCGTGCCAGAAACAGCGGCTGTGGGTACACTTCCGTTCCTCACCGCATCCTCATCTTCTTCATCATGACCCTGTTTCGCTTCCTCCTCCTTCACCGGCTCCGGAAGCGGCTGCGCAGCTATACCAGGATAAATTCTATCAGCGACCTCGTTCAACAAGTCGATAAACTGCAATGCAGCTTTTCTCTCCTTCCCCTGAACACAGGTAACAAAGATTCCAGGACCCGAAATGTTGCGTGATGCAACACGATAGGGTTGATGATAGGCAGCTTTGCTACGTTTGCCTCCAGACGAGGGATCGTCTCGATTGTAGCCTGGACCTGAACGTTTGCGTTTCGATGGCATCTTGTATCGTCTCTGCTGTGATTGTGAACTGCGGTGTGGAAGGTGAATGCGGGGGATGAAAGGGTAACGTGGGCAGGCGAGAAGAAAGTACCTCGAAAGGAAAGCGAAATTTTAGGCGGAGTTGCGGAAATCGGATCTCGGTCTTCCTCATGCCGCTTGACTTTTTTGACAGCTGGTGAGTGGAGGCTATGAGGATCAGACCCTTGACACTTCATCTAAAATCCTCTTTGCTACACCTTTTTTACTTACTACGACCAGCCTCTGAACAGCGCAAAGAGAGCTTGAGGCGAAGATGGACTTCACCAAGACTAAAGACGACCCACATGGCGTCCAACGCTTGCTGGACATTTTGCGGCGGCAGCAAGATTCTTCTTCTTCCTCTACGTCTTCACCTGCAGCGGTGCCAAACGCAAACCCATTCTCTTCCTCCTCCTTTGCTTCACCAATTCCCGCAGATACGAACGAGAACTCTGAAGGGACAGAGGCAGCAAAGCGCAGACGAACATACAACGATTCCGGGGTGAACAAGTTTGGCATCCCCACTACCACGAATACAGAAGAACCTTTCGATCCGTACTCGTTCAATCCTTTCTCCAGCTCAAATCCCGTCCTCAGTGCACCTGCGCCGGCGCCTTCACCTCCAAAATCTACTCCTCTTGCTTCTGCCGCTTCGACTGTGTCTGCGGCTGAAAAGTCATCAACGCGCGACCTCTCAGACCTAACCTTCGCCGAATCCCTCCCGATCCTCTCCCGGCTCTCAACCGATAAATCCCTCCTCCGCCGCCTACGAACCCTCCGAACGCAGCAGCACGACCTTGAAAAACGCCTCTTCAAAGAATACTCGCTATTTGCAGCGACAAAGGACAAGCAGTACCCCAATCCAAAGCTGAGGAGAGAGGAAGACGAGAAGAGGCGGAAGAATGTACTGGCAGAATGGGAGAGGTGTTTAGCAAGGCAGCAGGGGGAATTGGTCAAAGCTGGGGTGCCGGGCTTCAAGGAGGCGAAGGGAAAGAGGGAGGTTGAGAAGCAGAGGAAGGTCTTAGCCGTGCTGGTGGAGATGTTGGATGAGGAAGAGGACGGGTAGTCAATGGGATCGAGCTCGAATCGTTTGCAATCAAAAGGGCATTTCGTTCCTCATAATGAAGCAGCAATCACAGACCACGAGACACTCGACTGCGAGGCGCTATCAAGCCAGGGTGTGTATTCAAGAAGAATTGAGTGCGAGGTGACAGTGGAAAGAAGAAAGGAGAACAGGTCGGCCGCCATCAAGCTTGCACCTTTGGGATCTCTATAGGAGCTTGACCTCTGCAGTATTTTCCCATCACGGGCCTTTGAAGATCAGCCTTCATCATGTTGTAACTGAAGCAGTTGCCTGTTTTGTCATCATCGTCCAAGGTCGAAGTCACTTTCCAATGCTGCGTGCTGAACACCACGGTGTCCCCAGTTTGCAGGTAGAACTCTGTATTGCGCCAAATTTTGCTTTGCTTGGTCAGTACTAGGACTCATTTTACATGCAAGCAAAGCAAGAGGAAAAGGTATGGGGAAAGGCTACGAAACTTACGGGAAGGGTTGTCCTTGTTACTAGCCCAGGTACCTCCTGTCTCAGCAGATGCCACGATCGAGGAAGGGACAGGAGGACCATCGAGGGAGGAGAAACAGATGTAGACCTGTCCATTGGAGTGTTTCTGGCAAAGTTCGTCGTACATGCGTGAGTTTGGACCTAGGTTCATGACCGGGGTCATAGACTGGTCTGCCATTGCCAAAGCAGGCAAGGGAGGAGGAGGAGGAAAGAGGTAATGGCCTTCATGATGATGGAAAAGCAGAAGAAAAGGTCAGAAGCGTGTGAATCGAGAGGGAAGCAAGTGTCTAGATTGCGAGTATATGTACTCTAGAGTCGACCCCTCGACGCATATCACCGTGCAAAGATTGGAAGACATGGCTTCACAGCATGCACAGCCTTGTGGGCTTAAGGCGGTGCGTAATGGTGGCACCGGCGCCTACGGTGGGCTTACGGAGCAACCGTCAAGTGGGGCACCTTGCACAGTGTGGGACCCGGAACAATTGAGCAAAGTCCCGCTGATTGCCACATGCCTGCTGCAATATCACCTCACAACCCACATTCAAAGAGGGCAGGCGTTGCAACGCCATGCTTGTACAAACGTCTCTTTGCAGATTGAAAGATGTCCTTCCGAGCTCCTGAGCTTGCGCTTTGTCTACATGTCAAGTCATCTACATTGCATCTCATCCCAACTGTGCCTCCTCGACAGCTTTGTACAGCACCTCCTCGGCACTCCTCAAGACCTTCGGTGGCGAGTTGAGCGAAGACATGAGATAGATCACGTTCCCCAACGGTCTGGCGTGAACGTTGTATGGCAGCGTCCCCTCTTCTTTGCCCTGTGCGACGGGGATACTGGGATGGCCCTGCTCTGCGCTCTTGCCATACCTCAACTTCTTCAAGATATCCACCGAAGCCGTACTCGTGTATCCTCCCGCCCCACCCGCGTCCTTGAGGCAAATCTTGAGGACGCAACCCATGGCGATAGCGTGATCGACATTCTCCAGTTCAGTGAATCGCTCGACTGCGGATTTCGACCAGAACGACCATACTCCTGGCCCACCTTTCTCTAGCTTCTCTACCTTCTCGCCTGCGTTTGCGTTTGCATTCGCGTCTGCAGCGCCGTTCCAATCGCTCTGCGCATCCTCCCACTGAGGCGAGACTTTCAACTCGTTGATCGCCTTCAACGTCTCCAACGCCACAGCACATCCGATGGGATGAGCGGTATAACTATGCCCATGCAACAAAGCGTCGACTTTGCTATCGCTCTTGTTGAACGTATCGAAAATACTGCTCGACGCTAACGTGACCGACATGGGCACTATTCCTCCAGTCAAGATTTTGGCCAAGCATGATATGTCCGGTGTCACACCGAGCACCGTCGCTGGCGTGCAGGGGCCAAGGCGGTAGAGTCCGGCAAAGACCTCGTCAAAGATGACGGGAATGCCTTGCCAGTCTCCCTCCTTCTTACCCTTCCTCGAAGCCGAAGAGACGGTGGAGGAGCGAGGCGGGGTAAGCGGAGCATCGGTAAGCGAGAACAGATCTTCACTTCCACGACAGGTGTCGATCAAAACACGCTGGTATAACGGATCAACAAAGATCATACCCCCCGCGCCCATAACCAACGGCTCCAAAACGAGTGCACCAAACTTGCGTCCCTGTTCCACTGTAAGTTGACGCAATTGATCGCGAATCGTAGAACGGTAAAATTCAACGAGGGGATCGTTGTTGCGAAGCCTAGCTTCGACGTCGTAGACCTCTTGCATCGAGGGGTAAGTCTGCTCAAAAATCGTCCCTCTCTTTCCCTCTGTCACCTCTTCTCCGTTTCGAAGGGCTGGCGTGAGGTGCCTGTTGCGCATTCGCTCCGCCACATCCTGATCGCTCACTTCCAACTTCACCCTAACATCCCCTTTCGCCTTCACCTCCACCGTCGGCGCATCAAACCAGAATCCCCTCCCTCTGTACCAATGAACCGCTTCACTATAAACACTGGGCTCGCACGCATCCATCGCTCCAATCGTATCACCGTGATAACTCCCTTTCAGACCTAGGACTTCCCATTCTTGCTGTGGCTTACCCCCTCGATAACCCGCCTGTTTGCCCGGTTGGGCCTTACTAGCCGCTTTTGCGCTCGAAGCGACGTTGGTCGAGTACCGAAGAATCGATGACTGAAGCGCCATTTTCAGAGCTACTTCCATCCCGGTTGAGCCGTCGTCGGAGAAAAACACGCGATCTGCCCAGCCGTAGCCCGGGTTTCTTGCCAACGAAGGCTTCGGTTGGCGCTTACCCGTGAGTAGCTCAGCGAGGAGGAGAGCGGGTTCGTGCGTTCCATTGGGAAACAGAACGTGGCCGTACCTACCCGCCGCATGTGCTGCAGCAGAAACAAGTCGTTGAGGCGCATGTCCAAGGCATTGGGTCCACCAGCTTGCACTACCGTCAAAGATGGGTTGCAACAGACTAGGCGTCTTCGTGCCGTCAGTGGAAGACGGGCGTTGGTCGAGCATGGAGAAGAAATCGCCGTGGGCACTGTCAATGACGTTGACTTCGGCGTTGGTACGTGTAAGCTGATGCTGTGTAAACGGCCACCAGCAGGTGTCGCGTGTTCGTTGAGCCATAGTGGAAAGTTCTTGGATGCGTTGTAGGTGGCGTTGGCGGAGGTAGCGGACGACGGAGTAGACTCCCCCTTCGTTTTCCTCTGCTGTGATAGTGGCGGGATCGTGGCCGAGGACAAGACCTTGGTAAAAGCGCGTCATGGCTTCCCTATCCGCTGCCGAACCGACATTTTTGACTGGAGGGGGGCCAAAGACCTCCCCTATTCCTGCTGCAGATGTAGAGTTTGGACCGCCTAGACCAAAGACGGGGATGTTGTGTTCCTCGGCGAAGAACTTTCGAAGATACTCTACGTTTCCGTACCTATGCGAGGGGAACAGAAGCACTGCTTCGACGTCGTAGCCCGCCACGAGGAGCGATTCGAATGCTGACCTTGTCGTGCTGATACCGCCCAGCTCAGCGCTACCAATCAAGATCGTAGGCAATCGTAAAGGCCTTAGTAGATGCGCCTGCGACAAACCTGAAGGCCCCGGAGAATGGACTCCGCCAGCTGTTTCGACGTACGCCACTCCACCACCACTGTTCGCTCCAACTCTACCAGCTTCGATGCGTGCAGCAGCATGAATCCAGTCCCCCACATCTCTAACAAAATCTTCCTCGCTAGGCGGCGCGGGTTCCTGTCCAACTTCCCTCTCTGCCAACTTTGCCCTCCTATCCAATTCCACAGCCAAGTGGGGACTCACTGGCTCGCTAAAGCGGTACAGTGTACGATAGTCGGCCGCAGAGCAGTAGCGAGAGATATGTGCATCGTCCGAATCGGTCAGCGGACCCGTTGAGACCGGCTTAAGATAGTGCACCCTCTCGCCGAGGGTTTGCGATGATGCAGAGAAGACATCCTTCGGTGTGTCGGAAGAGGAGAGTGGGAGGGCAGAGGAAGCGAGGCAGAGAGCGGTGGTGAAGATCGTCTTGCCTACGTCAGTGTTTGCGCCAAAGACTTGATGCACGCGAAGGTGTGGGTAGAGGTGGGCCATGGTTCTTGTGCGAAGCTCTTGATCTTCCAGCGGTTAGTCGAGAGAGGTTGTGCGGTGCTATATATTTGCCGAAAGGTGCGACCTTGCACGATGACCTGTGCTCCTAGCAGTCCTGTTGGTGATCTGGGATGTGGTGATGGTAGCAAAGCACAAAGACTTAAGATAAGCAGCGATGCATCAACCCCAAAAAAGTCATTTGAAGACTGTGATTGCGGCGATTGGTGCGACCGTGCATAATGCGAAGATCTCGTCGGGTATACCTCGGCTTCTTGGAAGGGTTCCCAGGAAGAAGAGACCGAACTCCAAAAAAGGCGGGATCGGATCAATCGGCTTTTGCCCATTTTCCCCACCCAAGGCGCGCGCGTATCGCGGTTTCTTCGCTGCATGCTTTCCCCAACCCTTCCAACAGCGCAAAGATCATCATCATGATTCGGACAATGGCACATACGACAGCATGCAGCTGCTCAGGTAATATTTACAACGAAGTTAAACTTGAATGTCCCGGACCGATCAAGGGCTATAGATGTATGAGACGAGTACAGAAGAAGCAAAAGCAGGATCGAGGGATCCTGCACGAACAATAAGATGGAGCAGCGTTCGTAGAAGAAGCAAAAGATGAAAGGCGTAACGACTAAGGCTCACAGCTTGTTGACGTGATCAGGGCAGAACAAGCGATGGCGTAGCGGCTCCCAGGCTATGAATGGACCGGCATGGAAGAAGCGTATTGGCGCGAGAAGACGGAAGCATAACACGCGGCTGGAGCGAGCCTTGACCCTGGTTCATCTTGCTGCTTGCATCGAGGAAGGAGGATGTAGCGCGTTTCGCAGCTGCAAACATGTCAATGCTGATGTTCTCTTTGTTGGACTTGAGGCCCGCAGATCCATGCTGTTGCATCGACGAAGGTCGAAATGATGCACCTTTTGAAGCAAGCACAGTCCTGGTGGCCGACTGAGCAACATTGCCCACAGAGATGGTAGCAAAGCCGCTCTCATCCACCGAGATGCGAGCATGACGGTCTGCGGCAAGCCGAACGGCCGCCTGCAAACCCATTCCGGCAGCAACGTTGCTTCCAAGCAGCGACAACAGTTGCAAGCAGTCGTCGTCGGAAGCAATCGAAACTTTGACCCTGGAACCTTCACGCTCGTGAATCCAAGCGTGCAGCGCCTCCAGCGGGTCATCGTGCCAATGCTGATCATTATGCGACTCGTCTGAGCTTTCGTCGCTGTCAGCAATATAATCTGATCGTGCAACCGGATCACATTGACGATCCCGCTTCGAGTCAACATCGGGATCACGAGGCTCGGCTGCCGCTTTGGGTCGGCTAGGAAGGAAGCCAAGCAGACCCAGGCTAGTGCAAGCAGTGATGCGACGGATCAAGATGGTCTGATCGGGAGCTGCATGCACATCTGGCGACCAGGTAATGCTATGCGCTCGACTAGGAGGGGAACGGCGGCGTCGACCTCTGGCGTGCTCTTCGTCAATGTGCTCTTTCGAGGACGGCCCCGAAAAGAAGAAAGAAGCATTGACAACGCCGCCCTCGATGTTCATGCCCCAGGTACGATTCTCGTCTTCTCGCTTGTGCTCGAGTGGAACCCTGACTTGATCGGCATTGCGAGTGCTGTCAGCTGGAGGATCGCTTGCTGCTTGATCGTGACGAGCAGCCTGAGGACGGTGAGGACCGCGTTGGCAAGCACTGAGTGTGTGCGACCAATTTCCCCAGAAGCCAGCAGAAGCACTGCCAAAGATCTCGAATTCCACTTTGGCTCCACGAGCGGCGTCACGAGACACAGCTACGGCCCAATCCGATGTGCGGTCTTGGCCGTAGATGAGCGAAAGAGAGTCCACGCTGATCGCTTCGATACGACCGTACGTCTCGTACATCCACTTGTGATGAGCCTTGATGTATTCTTTGAGGACGCCGAGGTACTTGAGGCGAGTACGCTCTGTCGGATCGCGAGGAATGAGAATAGCACCGTCGCCACCAGAGCTTTCGAAGCCAATCTTGACACCGACAGGAGCGCCAGGAACGGAAGCGCCTACGTCGATACCGAGACAGCGATAATTGGATGACATACGAGGTCCCATATCGAATAGTTTGGGATCCTCTTGATCGACGGCGAGTGGCATCGGAGGAAAAGGCCCTTCCGGAGGCGTGCCGGATCTGAGCTTGCGATGTGCAAAAGTGGGAGAACTCAGCTTGGCCGCGACAGGTAGAACGGAGTCGGATGCAGCCGAACGGGACATAGGCACGGCAGTCGAAGCTGGACAGACGCTTGATGCTGCCACAGATGAACGTCTTGAAGAGAATGCCACCGACGATGAGGCGTCGTCAGGATCATCGACGTCCATCCTGTTTCTTGCGTTCGAATCGCGGCGTGCTCGATCACGAGAGGTGGATCGATCGGATCGACGGGCGAGACGGATACTGGCAGCATCGGACAAGGTCCCTGGGCCATCGACGGCATTGTAAAGGACAATGAAAGAGCCGTCACGGACGTAGCCGACATCACCAAGACGGAGCGGGGATGGATTCCAAAGGGGCAGACCTTCTCCTGCAGGGTACAGATTGCTAGCGTAGATTTCGGCGTAGCTAGGCATATGTTCGATGGTACCTCGTGAGAATGCGAGGAGTACTTTGTTATGATCCTGATGTCGATGACGTCTGGAATGATACCGTAACGGCAGCCCGACCTAAGCTTCGAGGTGATTGTTCCAATGGATGAAACGAGTCGAGCAGTCCTTCTTTGTTATGAGTTTTCTTGTTTTCGAGAGGTGGTAGAAAAGATCCGAGCCCAGAAAAGCGAGATGCGGAGAGACGAAGGCGGAGGAAGCGAAAGAGAAGGCAATAGGCGTCCACGGAAGGGAGAAGTGCGGAAGCTACGGAGCTGGGTTGACCACGTCCAGCGTCCCTACTGCTTTCTCTTTGTCGGCTCGCTTCCTCACCAGCAACGGCGAAGATGAGATTAGATGGAAAGACGGATGTATGACAGCGACGAAGTAGGTGCGTTAGATGAGGAGGAAGGATGGTGAAAGGAGAGGATGAGGAGGAGGAGGTGGTGGTGGTGAGAAGCAAGGATGGTGACGAGTGCCGGTGGCGACTCTATACGGCGGCGTTAGTGTGACTGCGCAGTCGGTAATGAAGCGAAGTGTGCGGAGATGTGATCTGAGACCAACGCTTGACAAGCTGACGTCGTTTCCGCAATGTTTTTTGGCTAAATTGAAGCAAAGTGACACTCTTGGCGACCTTCTTATGCGGGGAAGAAGGAAGCGTTTCAGGTGCAGCTTTCAAGCGCCGCTTTCGAAGGCAGATCTCAACTGTAGCTCTGCGAAGAAAGGGCTCCGGCGGATGCAAGAGGACCTTGTCGAAGGTGTGCCTTTGTTCGGTCTTGCTTCCAATTCTACGCCACGCCACCGTGCAGATGCTGTCTGTGAATGAAATGATGCAAAGTCGATGCAGCCAAATGCGCAGCTGAACCTTAAATCGTGTGGGTTTAGAGCAACAGGTGCGCGCGCGATCCAGGTGTTGGTCTAGAACGAGAGACGCGTCAAAGTGCTCCGCTGTGGGGAAAGCGGAAGTGTTGGTCTCGGGAAATTGATCTTTTTTTCTTCTTTTTCTTTTTCAAAATTCTCCGATATCCCTTTCTTCTTGAAGGTTTGTCTAGGGGCTCTTTCGGCGACTCAAATGTTCCTGCGATGCTCTTTTCGATGTCGAGAGGGCTTTGAAAGAGGCGATGCGGACAATGAGATGCTTGGTGTCGGGCTCGAGGCGGGATGCAATGTATGACGGCGCGAAAAACGTCCGGAAGGTAACTGATTGGCTGTGTTGACTGCTGAGTCGGCAATGCCGATGATATGAGCACGAGCAAGAATGTCGGATGAGGCACAGTGGCTGTTGTGGGAGCGCAGATGATGAACTAGCTGTAAGCTCGTTGCTGTGTCTTAAACCGAGCTACCTTGTAAGAAACTGTGATCCCTGGCTCAGGTCGTCTTGAGATCTGCTGCTCTACTTATAGCTTAGAATGAGTGCTCACGTTGCAGCATTCACGATCACCTTTGGACATTTTCTCTTCAAGACATACGTATGCCTGACTGCCCGGTGTCTCCTAAGTGTCTAACAGGCTGAGGGTGGCGAAAAGCATCGTCTGCTAGGTTGCCAAGACGCCGATGTCGGCAAATCCAAATGGCAAGATAGGAGCCTGCTAGCGTGGGATCAATCTTGCTGCAAAGAGGGTCTGGACTGCGCTTCAAGACCGCGAATCTGCACCTGGCTTGCGGGCACTCACGGCGGCGCTGTCATTTGCGTTGCCGTCGGAACGCACCCGATGACCGCTTCAACGCTGTCTTGCTGAACGAAGAAAGTACTGATAGTGCCAGGATATGCATGAGATTGCCGCGGATAATGACTGTGCTTCGATACTCCGCTTCAACGCGGTGCGGTGATCACGAAGCATCAAAGCTGAACAAGAAAGCTTTGTTCGAATAGGCTTTGCATGGCGCGGAGAAAGATGAAACCTTGTTCTGTCTCCATCGTGCATGACCTATTTGACAGGCGCGCAAGACCTTGTCTAGAAGCGAGATTTCCGCAGATGCATATGCATGGCTGAGTCAGATTGCGTTGTCCCCACCAAGCCTTGTATCTCTCTGTCCCAGATTCTACACCAATCCTTCGTCATCAATGGAGCATAGTGTCAGGACAAACATCAAAGACGCCGGACATACTTGGCTGCCAGGCGTTGGAGAACAACAAGTTGGCTTTCCGGATAAATGTGGGGTGGTAATTGGCCGTCTTTTCCGAGCGGATGATGCTTAGGATCTATCCGGATGGTTCATCTGGAGACGAGCTCATGAGAAGATCATGCAGAAGCAAAGTGTTGAAGTCCGCGTTGACGCGGCGCGTAAAGTAATCCTTGACGTGATCATTTCACAGTGGCAGACAAAGTGCTGCTCTGGTCTTCAAACCTTGAAGCGTGAGAAAGCCCGCTCAGTCGAGTCACACAATCGCATGCACCCCGCACTCGCACCTACTCTGCATGGTTTTGAGTGCAAACGAGGACGAGGCACTGGAAGGTGAATGAGGAGAGGTAAAGTTCTGGCTGTGCAAACCGAAGCTTGAAAATCAAAGCGTGAGAACGCTTGCAGCACTTTTTGGCTTCAGCGAGGCGTAGTCGATTCCATCAAAGATACTGCGGATGGGATGAGCTGGACTGCACCACACTTTTCGGATGAGCCGATACAGCCAGCTGGAGTCGCAATCTTGCCTGCTGTGATGTCTCCAGAGACATTTGTGACGAACTGCAGATTTAGAACGAGCAATAGCGACACTCACAATCTCAGCTGAAGCAGTTCGGTGGTCTTTTTCGCACACCTCGCAACACGCACACAGTCTTTCAAGTCTCGAGTGCTGCCTATGTTCAGATTGCTGGAGGCTCAGGCTCAGGCTCAGGCTCCTACAAGATAGAGAACCCGCTTCCTCGAGGCCGCCCGTGCCTCAAACATACTCGACCTCGCGCGCCACCATCTAGCCAGTGCCTCACGGCCTCTGCTGCGCTTTTTGATCCGCATGGATCGAGCAAAAGTAGTGCATCACTGCTCCGCTCACTGGGTTCACCGCCACCACACTGTTGCCCAGCCTCTTATGGCACTTGGGGCATGTTCTCGATTCTCCAACCTTGACACGTCGGCTTTGCAGCTTGCAAAGTGTCTCTTCCACTTGCCAGTTGCGGTTGGTGCGGATTTCGCGGATCACTTTGGCCTCGTACTGCTTGCGTGTCAAGTCTCGAAGATTGACATTGATGAAGCCTGCGATCTGCGATAAGGGTACCGAGGATGGGAGGAGGTCGAGTGCTGAGCGCAGATCGATGCGCGCTGCGTGCTTCTGAATCAGTGACAGTGCAGCGTCGAGCTGAATGGGAGCATTCGACGAAGTGTCCAGGTAGATGCGGAGCAAGGTAAGAAAGACCTCTTGGTCTGCTTGCTGCTTTTGTTCGTGATCGACTAGTAGACTCTGTTGATGATTCGAACGACCCCCTGACTGTTGCTGCTTCTGCGCCGGGCTAATCGTAGTGGATGAGGAACGGAATCGCCATACGTCTCGACAATATTCTTCTGCCCTAGCTGGATCTTTCAACTTGCGAACATAGATGCTCAGAGCGCCTTCGTGCTGGCCCATTCGTCCAAGCAGCAGCGCTCTAGCTTCAAGCATGTCTCTGTCGTCATCATCCGCCGGCAAGCGAACCAAGATCTGCTCGGGTCTATACTGTGTGGAAGCGCGCAGGAACTTGAGCAGCTTCTGCATCAATTTTGTGCGCTCTGCAGCATCGGTCGACGTCTTCGACTCCTTGCCTGTATTGCGAAGATCCGCAGCGCGTCGTAGGTAGAGCTTGATCAGCTTGTCATGCAGCGCTGGATCCGCCTCTCCTGCGCTGTCGATGATGAACTCCAAGTACATGGCGCAAAGGCTCTTGTCGAAGCGATTCAGATCGTCGACGATCTCGAGACGTGGCCAGGATCCCACCTTGCCCGTATCAGCGGTGAACACTTCCATGCCCAATGCGCTGTCCACTTCGAGCAACCAGTGTGAGGTTTCCAGGATCACATCGATGAACTCCGGTCCCAGATTTTGCAGATACTGTATCGTCGGCCGCACCTTGTCTTCGGCATCGTCCTCGTCTTCGGCGAACTGCCTAAGCAGGCCGAGCGCCTTGCTGTGCATCTCTTTGCCGCCGTACAGCGCGATCAGCTCCGAGAACTTCTTCCGCTCTTTGAGGAGCTCCTCGACCTGTTCCACTTCGCACCAATTCTCGATACGACACAGTGGCCCGATCAGCCCCGGTTTCGTCAGCAAGAACGTTTTAAACAGCGCCGTGTCGACTGTCTGCGCCACAGCGATCAGCTCGTCCTTGTCCATCTCGCCGAATGGTTTGTTCGGCAGAGACAGCAGCCACTGCGTATCGCGCTTGATTTGCGACATAGCCATGTGATCCTTCGACTCCTGTTGCGGACTCGCTTCTAGGATCGGCTTGAAGATACGTCGGCGATCAGCAAGGAACTTGCCAAGAGCATCGAGCGCTTTGCGTGATGTCGTCTCAGCAATCGCAGCAGCGTTGCGGCTATCTCGACTAGCTCCTGATCCGCCGGCTTTCATCTCGGGAGCTTCGCGTGTCGTCCTGACGGAGCGGATAGACCCAGTCTCGGCAAGGTGATCGGCTTCGTGTGCTGTCGCAGACGTTGCTCCAGTGGCAGATCGGATCGGTCTGGGCTTCGTCGCACTGGCGTGAGACGGGCTGGAACTGAGGCTGTTCGTTGCAGTAGGCTCGCCGACGATGCTCTGTGGTCTTCTCCCTTGCAGGAAGCCGCCAAGACGGGTCCTCGCTGCATTTGTGGCAGATGTCGCCGGCGTTGGTAGCGCTGCGTGACTGGGTGTAGGACTAGACAGCGATGCCGTGTCACCATCGGCCTTTTCTCCGGATGACGGGGCGCGCAGCTTGGCCGGTGTCTTACCACCAAAGATGGGGAACCAGTCCTCCTTGCTTCGAGTCAAGTCACCTGCGACGTTGGGCGGGTACAATGCGATGACTTTGGCCGGATTGGTATCGAGCTCCATGAACATTTCGATCGCCTCGTCATATCGTTCGTCCGCAAAGAGAGACACTGCATACAAGCCTTGTACGTGTGCTCTTCGCTCATCCTTGTCCTCGAGGATGACGTTGTCGACGCTGTCGAGCAAGCCGAGTGCCTCCTCGAATTCGCCCTTTTCAACCAGCTCGTCGATCTGACGTCCCCAACCTTGCATTTCGAGCTGCCAGATCGTACTTCCTTCCTTCTCGAGCTGATTCCGGTCCGTGGGTGTCACCACAACGAACACCGGTGGCTTGTTGCCAGTCGACGGCGTCAAAAGGCGTACTTGCGGAGGCGATGTCGACGTCGAAGTCGAAGCCGACTTGGCGGAAGCGGGCGGGAAGCACAGTGTCTGCACGGCGAAGAGTGTCCCCACTGAACGAATCTGCAGGACTGGGTTGTTGCCACTGGGCAGAGAGCTATTCTTCAACGAAGGCACAGATCCACTTGGAAGGACCGAAAAGACGTATGGTTTGGCGAATGCTACTTCGAGCGGGCTAGCACTCCATTCGACTCCCTCGCGGCGGGTCGGCCTTCCGTCTGCGCCGAGGAAGATGCCTGTTCCATCACGCACAAACAGCACTTCGCCACCATCGACATTGAGCACCGACATCTTGCCTTTTCCTCCCAGACCTACATAGCCGCCCAGCCCACCTAGACCTCCGAGTGCTGCGCCAAATCCAGCGCCTGCACCTCCAGCGATGGAGATGCTCGTACTCTGATGTGCGCCACTCCCGGCTGCGTGTGAGCCTTCGCCCGTGGCAGCATTGGTGGAAAGGTCGAAGTCCTCGACATGCCAAGATGAAAGATTGGGCGAGGTCAGGTCGACCAGAGGTCCCGAAGTCGAGCTCGTTGGTGGATGAACATGTGCTTCTCGCCGCAAAGAAGAGCTGCTGTTGTTACCTGCTCCGCCGTAGCCTGACGATGGATGTGTGTAGGCAACGGTGGATTCCGATGCTAGCGGTATCAAGATTGTTCCATACTCGGTCGCATTGTAGCCCATGAACAGCTTTGTCGGTGTCACAAACGCCAAACTCCTTGGAGTGTGATGCAATGCCACTTCCCTCGTATCCCAGAACTCGCCATCGACCCACCGGAACACCAACAGCTTCCTCTTGACTCCCACTGCCAACACCGTAACCAAAGTCATGACACCATCTTGACCATCTGCATCCGCTGCCGCACCTCCGAACCTGGCGCCTTCCATCGCCGCTCTCCTCCTCTCTTCTTCCCTATACTTCATCACCGCGTCCATACCTCTCATACTCGCCGTCTGCCAATCTTTCGAAGGGATGTCGAATACGCTTGACCTGTTCCTACCTGCTCCTATTGTTCCCATCGCACCTGCTCCGTTTCCGCCTCCTGCCCCTGCCCCTGCCTGCGTTTGATCTCCAACCGCGCCGGGCCTGAACGCCCTCGAGTTCACCGTGCCTGTAGGATTATACTTTGCCCCTCCACCACCACCTCTGATCGTCGCTCTGCCTCCTAGTGGACCTGGTCCATAATCAGGCACAACAGGCGCTATGCGCTTTTGAATGCTCGTATCGACGCCAAATGTTGTCGCGCCCTTCGTTTGCGTCAATTGCGACCTCAACTCCAACGTTGTAAGATCGTGCAACGCTACATATCCATCTGATAGCGACACAAGGAGGTTCGCTTCCTTGATCACACCTAGTTGATCTATCGAGCGCTTGCTGAAGTGCGGTGCTGTTTGGATCGGTGTCGATGCTGTCGGTGTCGGTCGAATCGACGATCGCGTCGAGATGATGGAAGCTGCTTTCTTTGGCGACCCAACGAAGCTCCCGGTACGACTACTCGAAGCTTCCGCCTGTGGTTCTGGTGGCGTCTGGTCCGTCCGATATACACTTAGCGAGCCCGCAGAAGTACCAACGAAAAGTTTCGCACCGTGAACAACGACCGCTTCAGGCTTGCCTCCTTTGATGCCGTGAAGCAGAGGACTGCTGTCGAAAGCTGTATGCATTGTTGAGCGCCTTTTCTGCGCTCTGCGGCGCTGAGCTTTGCTTGAGCTCGCTTTCGCAGAGAGAAGACGGAAAGAGGGTGATTGTGATGGTAGAGGCGCGAACGATGATGAGAAGCAGTAGGTAACAGTCACAGTGACGACTTAATGCAAGGCCGATCCGGCAAGGTCAAAAGTGGAGTAATACGCGCGCTTCAGGCAAGGGTCTGTGCGTGAAAAACCTCGCCCCTGCGCCTCACCCTCAAACGCTCCATACACAACTTGGAACGCTGTCTTCTGCTGCTACTCGGTCACAGAGACAACACAAGACCATCACAAGGGCAACATGTCATTGCAAGCGACAACCATATATATTGAGAAGGGGGAAAATGCATGCGAAGCGAAACTACAAAACAAGCAGAAAACGAAACAAGAAAGTACCAAATCTAGACATCATTGAGAAACTTCGAACAACATCAAACTATAACAAAGGAGCCGATACACACAGGCTGATTCTCTCTGTCTCTAAGGCACAACCCTACGACTGGTCCAACTACCCGTCGCAGCATTCTCTCCCGGCGTCAACTCGTAAATCGTCCTCGTATCCTCGGCCAAGTTGACCAGATCGACTTTGTACGGCTCGACAACGACGAGTGCAAAGTTCTTTTCGCTTTCTTGCAACTGCTTTTTCTGCTCTTCGTTCTCCTCTTTGCCCGGTTGAGGCAACTCAAGAGGCCAAGGGGAAGAAGTGTCGTCTTTGGGTTCGGCGTTGCCTAGTTGCGAAGCGTTAGGATGAGGAGTGCCTGGTGTGGGTCTGCAGAAAGAAGCGAGTAAGCCGGCATTGAGCTTGTTAAAGATACGTGTGCGTTCGCCGTCCCAATCGAACTTTTCCTCCTTCGAACCGGGCGCACGGGGCGGAGAAAGTCGTTCGAACGGGAACAAGCTCCTCAACGGATGCCCCGGGGTGGGCAGAACATGTACAGTACCGCTAATACGGAATTGAAGTTGAGTCGATTCAATCCACCAAGCAATCTCACACTCCCCTCCTCGACTGCCATCCGCCCCATGGGCGCGCAAACTGCTCTGCGAAGTAAGCTGTTGCACCTTGGGCGTCCTAACATCTGTAGTAGTCATGAGGAGAGGACTGGAGCCAAAGTCAGGATTCTGAGGAGCAATACCACCGGAGGAGTCACCATCGCGTTTCTCGTTGACAAATCCTCGATGAACGACGTATCGCACATGTGGCTTGGCTGCATCGTGAACCGAAGAAGGCGGTTCAACGGTGGAGAAAGCGTAGTAAAGGATGGATTTTTCGTTCTTGATGTTCTCCCCGATCGAGTTGGCGAGGATCTCCTTCCATTCGGGTTGAGGAGAGTTGTCGGTTGCTCGGCTTTGTCCGTCACCGGAAGCGTGGCCATCGTTGGTCTGTTGCTGTCCTCCACCCGAAGAAGAGTCGCCGCCAGACGTGTTGTTAAAGACAGCGCCGACACGTTGACCGTCGAATCCACCTCCGCTGTGGCTGGTAGCAGCCTTCCTAACGCGTTCATCAAGAGCATCCTTCAGATCCTTAAGGATCTCATTCTCGACGCTCTGCGCCTTGACTTGGTCCACATCAATCTTGAAAACCGCCGCCAACTCTTCGTGCGTTTTGGCCTGAGCGATACCCATCCTAAGCGCCGAGAGTTGCTTCTTGTTCATCGGCTTGACTCCCTTTGCCGCCAACTCTTTGGAAACCGATTCGGCAGGCTTGAACGCAAGCTGAGCCATGCAGTACTTGGTGTTGCCGATGGGATTGTTGAGCGCAATCGAATACTTGACCCACTTGGGAGCGATCACTTCGGGAATGCTCAAGCTTCCTTGCTCGCGGAAGCAAGACGGATTGGCCTCTGCACCGCGAGCGATCATGGTCGATGTGACACCTGTCAGCTCTTTGATACGGGGAGCTGTGACGGCGTCCCACACATCACCGTTGCATACCACGGGAATAGTTCGACCCATCGAGGTAGCGAGTGTTTTGACGTGATCCACGATCTCACGGAGTCTGTGCAAAAGAGCCGGTTCACGGGGACGCATATCTTTCGTCCTGCAGTGAACAGTCAAGCACTCGATAGCGCCTGTACGGACAATCTTGTCCACCAACGCAATCGTCGCTTCCTGCGTAGGCAAGAGACGGATCTTGCAAGTGACAGCGACGTGAGTCGGTGCAGCACGACGCATGGCCTTGAGGGTGTTGCAGAGCAAGATGGGGGTCGAAAGCATGTTGGCTCCCATTCCGGCGTGAGTGGAGAAGGGTTTAGGACAGCCACAGTTGAGGTCGACGGCAGCTACGTCGTCTGCTTGAGTGATGACTTTGATCGCTTCGTAAGCGAGGTCAGGGTTGGAGCTTCCGAGCTGGTAGACGAGGTAAGGACGTTCGATAGGGTGGCATGAGAAGATCTGCTTGTTGTCTTTGATGTATTCGACGACGCCGGTGGAAGGGTTGACACGACGTTCGCAGCCAATGATGGCACGATCGACGATTTCGGGTCCCCAAACGAGGTCTGCGCCGTACTCGAGCGAAAGGAGTCGAGTAGGAAGCGTGCCGATGCGCACCATGGGAGCGAGGAAGATACCGTTCTGGTACTCGAGCGTAGAGGTGCAGGCGGGAATGGGAGCAACGTCGTCGACCTCGTTGTGCTTGTTGGTAGCGACAACAGGGGCAGTAGGGGTGTCGACCTCAAAGGAGGTGGAGTCGGCAGCAACGGCCTCGACCTCCATTGGGACCGAGGAGGAGTCCATCTTGGCACGTTTAGCAGGTGGCAGCATGGAGATGGAAGGAGGCTGGCGGAGTTCGGCCACAGAAGGCATGGCGAAGGATGCAAGTGCTGGGTATGAGCTTGCAGGTGAGAAAGTGTGAGTATTAGTAGCAAAGAACGTGGTCTGTGCTAGTGCAGGAAAAGAAAGAAGTGAGGACGAGGTGAGATGGCGAGAGGACCGAGTTGATAGGATGGCAAAAGATGCTGAGCGAAGGAAAGGCGATGACAGCGCCGGCAGCCGTAGCATGAACTAGAGCTAGCTATAACAGGATGGTGTTGGTTGGTGGGATGGGGGTTGGAAGGATGTTGGAGGAACGAGGGATTCTTATGCACTTCCTGGCCGGACCCTAGCACAGAAGCGTGGGGAAAGACGAGATTCTCGTGGAGGTCCAACGCTACAATTCGTATCTCAGGATGGCCTGAGCGTAAGTAGCAAGCCAAAAGAGTAAATCAGCTCCTGTTGCAGTGAGGAGAAGGATTGTATTGTGATGGCCGTAATGCAACACAACCACGTCGATCGAGCTTTCGCTTTGCTTGCGAAGGTGCAGACAGAGACATGCCGGTGACCTTCAACGTCAAGTTGTGCTGTGCTGTGCTGTGCTGTGCTGTGCTTCGAGAAATTTGCAGTTTCAATTTCACTCTCCTTTTTGATTTGGCAGTGACGAGTGTGGAGGAAGAATCGCGAGAAAATGAGCATATCTTTTGTTTGTGTATCAACTTCTGCAGGCCTTTGGTAAGAGCCGATCCCTGCTGTCGGTCTTCGCTTGTCATGCCATGTGCGCCGGTACCTCTTTCGAGGCCTCCTTGCATGACACCGTCACCGACACCGACGTAGCCTCAAATGTGCGTCTCATGGCGGGGGGCGTACTGGCAATTTGATGTCTGGTCACAACATTTTCATCAGGGAAACATCGTGCGGTTGGCGTAACATAAGCAAAAGCACGAAATATCATTGCAAAGTTTGCTCGAGAAAGCGCAGAAAAGGCATGGGGAATTGAGGACGCAAAAAAGCAATGAAATTCACCGAAATTCGGGTTTGTCGTGCGAGTCACTGAGAAGTCAGAGACAGACCGGCTATGTAGCGCTCCGGACAAGCTTGGCTTTGTTGGCCGTGGCTGAGACTGCTGATGCTGCTGTCAAAGAGACCGTGTCAGGGTCCACAAAGTCGCTAAAACGCAAACAAAGCTTCTTCTGATGCGCAGCGTCCTTAAACCCCACACTTGCTCGAACCACAACGCGCCGTCCTTCCAAATCCACTCCTCCTCACTCTCTGCTACATTCACAATAGCTCTTTGCATACTCTTTCGCGAAATCTGTACCTGAACTGTCGATCCGGCAGAGTAGCGCTACAATGCTGGACACGATCTACATCTGCCGTCATGGCTTTCGTATGAGCTGGATTGGCGCCGAAAACTTCCCTACCACCAATCGACCCCGCGATCCCATCCTCACTGCACACGGCCAATCGCAAGCTCGACATCTCGCCAAGTACTTCGCCTCTCTTCCCGATTCCGAAAAGCCACAATTGATCGTCAGCTCGCCGTACTATCGCTGTCTCCAAACCTCTCTACCTACAGCTGCTGCGCTGCAACTCGAACTCGTTGCTGAGCCGGGGTTGGCAGAATGGTTCCCAACAACGGTGGCGGATACGGGCATCCATCCGAGTCCAGCAAGGGCCAGCTATATGAAAGAGTTCGTTCCAGAGCTTTCGTTGTCCTGGACACCACTGCTGTATCCGGATAGCAACGGAGAGTCGATTTCGGAGTTGCATGCTAGAGCGAGACGCATCCTCGATTTGATACAGCAAAGATGTGAAGAGTTGGGGGTGACGAGAGTGTTGATCTGCAGCCATGCAGCGACGATCATTGCGATGGGAAGAGTGTTGATCAATGATGATGCGGATGGAAAGAGGGAGAAGTTTATTGGTGCGGGAACGGCGAGTTTGAGCAAATACACAAGAGAAAAGGGGGGTAAGGAGGGAGAGTGGAAGCAAGAGTTAAATGGAGATGCTTCATTTTTGCCAGAAGGTGTGGAGAGGGAATGGCACTTTGGCATGGTGCCGGATAATGTCAATGAGCACGGGATGGGGGTAGGTTGGGTGGATCCAGAGGCGCCGACGAGCTGGGCAGATGAAAAGAAGACTGGACAAACGATGCAGACCAAGCTATAAACGAATAGATCGCTCATACACGGATGTACGCACTACAGCGTCAAGATACCCAGCAGGCCGACTTTGCTTCGCTTACCAGCTCAATGTCACTTCAAGTTATACAACGCATCAACACACATGGGCATATTCGAACGGTTGCATATTATCGAGATTGGGAACGAAATTCGGTATGAAGTATAAGGCACGGTGGAAGCTACAAGCGGACCCGGCTGCTGGAGCGTTGTCAACCCATCGAGCAGTCCCGCGAGCTTCCCACCTTGCCTTTCCTGACTATATACAATTTGGATCTATCAAAGATCTACAATGAAGCTTTTTTTTGCTTCAAAGAGGCTTGGCAATACTTCTTCTGTAAGGCAACTGCGGCGCGGGGCCGTTGCTCACAGTCTTGAACTCCTGACAATTGGAGCTTGCTGCTGGCCTATGAGCCTCTGGCGTCCTAGCCTGTCCCTGTCTAAACGTGCTTCCACCATACACACCGACAAATTCACCACTTTGGCCCTGACAATCTTCGAAGCTACCCTGTTGGAACTTGCCCCCGTTGGTGTTGTAGTATGCACCCATAACGTCGTAGACATGAGGAGCGTATTGGGCTGCGTTAGGACCGTAAGCTGCACGGAAGGAGAATTCGTATGCGCTCATAAAGTTGTTCCATTCTTTGATCTGGACCCATTTGCCTTCCTGACCGGAAACGTTGTTGCTGAAAACCAAGCCGCCTTTGGGGTTACCTGTGCCATCGGCGCCGTGGGGGTCGAGTTCTCCACCGTCGTCACGAGCTTGGATGTTCATCTTGGTGAAATCGCCTACGCCGGTGACTTGCAAAAAGTTGGGCGTCTTGAGGAACTGGACTCCCGTAATGGATCCGTTGGGGATCAGACGTGTGCCATAGCCGGATTTGAGACAGTATGACACGACCGATTCTTCATTAGCACCAATTTGAGAGTTCGGGTTGATAGGTCCCCAGAGACAAAAGTCATTGACGTTGTTGATAAAGACATTTTGACAGAGGGAGTTGGGTGAAGAAGCACCCCATTTCTTGCATTGATTCGATCCGGATTGGTTGGCTTCCCACTTGTCGGGGAGGGAGTTGACGTTGAAGTCGGGCTTGTTTTGCGCCAATGCTGATGGAGCCGATAGGAGGGCAGCAGCGAGGACTGCGAAGGTGAAGTTTGTGCGTGTCATGGTCGTTGCTTGATGTCGTAGATGGGGCAAGAACCAAGGCTGGACAGCTTCGAGGACAGGCTGTGTATATATGATTTTGTGGTTCCACCTTGACTACCTTTCTGAAATCACTGGATCAAATTAAACGGCGACTCTGCTTGGAATCAGAAGCAGATGTCGAGCTTCTCAAAGACAGTAGCGACGAGCTGCATTGGCTTCCAAGCCCCTGTCCCGAAGAGGACGAATCGTCAGGCCCGGCAGGAGGATCTGACCTCTGCAGGCTACATCAGAGCGAGCCGAGAAAAAAGCTCTAACGAATGCAGCGTAGATCACATGCCCCTGTCATTCCCCATCTGAGGCGAACCAAGCTCTAAGCTACGATGTACCGCGATGAGGGCTCTAGCTCAAGTTGCTAATTTAGGTCGAGGCGATGTCATGTAAAGTCTATGCTTCAGTTCCATGGTGCGAGCATGAAACTGTGCTGCTCGGGAAGGAAGCTTTAGCGTGGCATGTGACGCTACAGCCAAACGTCAAGCTGCAGCTTTTGCAGGCCAAGCAATACTAAAAGTGCAGGTAGCATTCAGGAAAGTACGCTACGTGCAGTCCTCGTGCGAGTAGTGTTATTTCGGATTGAACAAGGCGACACACTTGAGGCTTTCAGAGTCAGCAAGAGGAAGCCGAAGAGAGAGGCTCAAAGTGCTTTCGACGTGTGGCATTCTTTGCAACATGTCAGATGCCAGGAGGCATATCAGGTTTGCACTGTCAGACAGCCAAGAAAGGCCATCGGACGCGTGAACAGCATGATCGGCTGATTTTATCCCGATACACCGTTCTTATGCCAATCGTGGACAGCAGAGTGCTTGCGGTCTAACAAAAACTCGAAACTCAAAAAAGACAGGAGGAAGGCAACACAAGAAGATTGCGAAGCCGGCCATTAGATTTGATTTTTGGTGGATTTGGTCCGAAAAGAGTGGGGGCCCAATGAGAAGAACTCGATCTTCAGTGTGAGCGGGGCAGACTTTGATTTGCAAGCTTCTGCAGCTGCGACCGCTGATTAGATGATGAGCAGCAAGAAAGGGCCACAAAAGTCCGGCTGTCGAAAAAGGCGAAAGTTGAGATGCAAATTGCACCATTTCTGCTTGTCGATGGCGTGCTCCCCGCATTTGCGTCGTCTGAGACGCGGCTTTCTTACGATAAGAATTTCCGACCCGCGTCGAGGCCATGCATCAACGTCAAAATTGATCCCCAGGTTCTCTAGAGCCCGCAATACCATCCCGCAGATGCAAAGAGGAGATGCAAAAGAAGAAAAACGTATGTCGATGCTTGATTCTTCCGATGCAGTATGAAAGCGACTTTTTCTAATGAGCAAGAAGATGTGCAAAGCAGCAAAGCAGACCTAAGCAAAGCCTCGTCCGACCGGTCCGGCCTTCATTGCATGCTGAAAGAGAAGAAAAAGTTGGCTAAGGTCGACGCTGCGTGGCGGGAAAAGACGGCACAAATGGAAATGATGGACCCTGACATGGCATCTTTGATCTCGAGAAGAAATGCTCGCTTCTTCTTCTCATGGACCCTGTTACTCCTTTACCAATTTGCACTCGACAGAACGACCCTGCTGATTGGAAACTGGCTCAGATGCGAGTCTCAGGCAAAGCGAGCAAGAAACGTGGGGGCCTCGAGCCAGATCTAGAATGGACCTGGTGGCTGAATTTGACATTTGCTGACCCTAGCAGGATGGTGTGCTTTCTACCGACAAGTAGGCAGCGAGGCATGAAGATTTTGATGAACCCTGACTCTCTTGATGTGTTGATCGCTTTCATCTTGCTGTTCTTTGCTTGCTAATCCAAGCACCGGCGAGCGTTCCCTGAAAATAAAAAACGTAGGAAATTTGGACCAGACAGGCTCTAGACGGCGTCTCGGAAACATTTACTTTTTGTGATTCCGCGTCAATCTTAAGCTTAGGCTCGCACAAATTCGCGGCTTTCCAACGCGGCATTTCTTCTGATCCGGTTCAAGGGTCGCACACAGAGACTCTGTGTGTGAGACAGCGACAAAGCGAGGTGGCCAACTTCTTCTTGCATCGAGTGCATCTCTGGCTGTATGCCGACGCCAAAAAAGTGCATGGCCGACCTGGTGTATGTGTGTGTAAGCGGCAACCTCCGATTGACTGACTGCCAAGTCGAATGAATGGCTCTGCAGCGAGCAATACCTGCAGCACACAGCAACCTGGCCTTGTCCTCCTCATTCTTCTCAGCAGCAAAGCTTCAGCCTACGCCTCTCTCCCACATTTCTCATCCTCTGTAGCCTAGTCACAGTCAATCCTTCTCTCCGCTACTTGTCGGGTCCACATTCGTCTTTGGATCTTCTCACTGTTCCTTCCCCACCTCATCCTCACCGATCCCCCTTCTCATACGAGTCCTCGCACCTACCTCGTATCGACTCGTCTCGAGCTCTCTCCAGGAACAAGGTCATTGGTGGCGTACGCTCTTCGGTACCCTCCATCCTCCCTCTCCAGCTCGAATCTTTCGACTCAACACATACACACAGGCGTCAGAGATCTGCTGTATCGCCACAAGCTAGGAAGCGGTACAACCCTCACGTTTCTGATCTCTTCTGCCACTAGGCACATCACAGTCGCTTGATTCATTGGTCTCTACCTGCCAATTCTTGCTCCGTACTTGTTGATAGCGACAAGACAGAGCTCGATTAGCTCCTTTCTTCAACAACCTCTTCTTCACTTCACAACAGCATCATGAGCTCCATCTCTGCTGCTGGCGCCGTTGCCAGGATCGCGGCTCTTGCCTCGGCCACTTTGGTCAACGTCGCTCCTTCTGGCAAGGCTGCTTCTTCCTCCTTCACTTCGGTTGTTGACAAGGCCAACGAGCTCAACGCACAGCTCGAGGTCGAGCAGCTCAACCAGCACATCGAGCTGGGCTCCGTCCTCGCACAGCTTAAGCCCGCTGGCAACGGTCTCATCTCGGTCCTCTCCCACGCTCACCAGCAGACCTTCACCCGCCTTGTGCCTCACCTCCCCAAGCTCGTCCAGACTCCCCTCGTCTTCCACGTTGCCAGCGTTGGTGAGCACAGCGATGTCATGGCCCTTCGTCAGTCCGGCCTCGTTCTCCTTCACTCTTCCACCGCAGCACAGGCTCACGACCATGCCCTTCTCGCCACCAAGATCGCCACCTCGGCTAAGCGCGCCGTTCTCCATTTCTTCGAGGATGTCTCTGGCTCCGTCGAGGAGGTGACCACCGCTGACCTTGCTTCGTTCGTCGGCTCGGCTGCCGCTTCATCCAGCAACGACACTGCTGCCAAGACCAACGGCGTCAACGGTCACTCGAACGGTGTCAACGGCACCAACGGTCACGCCAACGGTCACGCTAGCGTCGCTGCCAGCGAGGCCGGCTTCGAGGACCTTGAGTCTGCCATCGATGCTGCCTACGAGGATGTTGCTGAGCTCGTTGGCCACGCCGTCGAGCCCTTCCAGCTTGTCGGTGCCTCCAACGCCTCCAACCTTGCCGTCGTGCTCGGTGCTGGCTCCGAGACTCTTCAGGACTACACTGCTCCCCACAATGACTTGGCTGTTCTCGATATCCGACTGGTTCGCCCTTCGTTGCCACAGCGCTTGCTCGAGGTCATCCCCGCTGGTGTCAAGCGCATCGCTGTTCTCGAGCAGAGCATTCGCCGAACCACCAAGCTCGGCCCCCTCTTCGTGGACGTCGCCACCGCATTCCAGGGGTCTGACCGATCTCTTCCTTCCACCTTTTTCAGCGGCACCCTCGGCCACATTGAGGACGGCGACAAGGCTGCCAAGGAGCTCATCAAGGCGCTCGAGTCGCCCAAGGCCAAGCATGCTTTCGTCGTCGGCGATGTTCAGAAGCTCGCTGCTCGTGCTCAGGCTGCCCCTGCTACCGCTACTGGTCCCGTCTCGGTACCCAAGCACGAGGAGGCCTACAACCTCATGCTCGAGCAGGTCTTTGCCGAGCGTCTCTCCGTCGTCAACTCGGCCAACGAGGAGTCCGATGACCACCCTGCTGCCCGCAGCCCCGAATACGCTTTCGGTCAGGTACTTGCCCAGCTTGAGCAGCGCGACGAGCTTGTCCGCTCCGTCAACGATCTTCTTCGTGACGGTGGTGTCTCTTCCGAGCTCCACGAGGCCCTCTCGCAGTGGCTCGTGGCCAAGGAGGACGCCAAGAAGAACGTCACCCTCAGCAACAAGGTCGCTTCGCTTCTTCAGTCGTCTGCTTCGGGCGCCGCTCTCCAGAAGATCAAGTCGCTCTCTTCGCACCTCTCCCTCAAGAGTCGTTGGATCGTCGGTAGCGATGCTTGGGCTTACGATGCCGGTATGGGTGGTGTTCACCATGTCATTGCCTCCGGCCGCAACGTCAACATGCTCATTTTCGACAGTGTTCCTTACACCAAGCGTGATGCCCAGGCTGCTCACAAGCGTAAGAAGGACATCGCTCTTTACGCCATGAACTACGGCAACGTCTACGTTGCTAGCACTGCCATCTACGCCGACTACACGCAGGTCCTCCACGCTCTAATGGAGGCGGACAAGTTCGACGGTCCTTCCGTCGTACTTGCTTACGTCCCTTACCGCACTGAAGATGCTCCTGCGCTCGATGTGTTGCGCGAGACCAAGTTGGCTGTCGACTCGGGTTACTGGCCTCTCTTCCGCTGGGATCCTAGCGCAGAGGCTCGTGGCTCCGAGGTCTTCCGTCTCGATGGTGTGCGTCTGCGTGAGCAGCTCCAGCAGTTCCTTGACCGTCAGAACCTCTTCACTACCCTCGTCAACTCGCGTCCCGAGCTTTCCTACGACATTGCCGCCTCGCAAGGCTCTGCTCTCCGTGACCTTCAGCGCCGCAAGGCCAAGGAGGCCTATGAGAAGATGCTTGGCTCGCTCGACGGTCCTCCTCTGCTTATTCTCGTCGCGTCCGATGGTGGAAACGCCGAGAAGGTCGCCAAGAAGCTCGCTGTCCGTGCCAAGGCGCGTGGTGTTGCCGCTCGTCTCCTGATCATGGATGACTACCCTGTCACCGAGGAGCTCAAGGATGAGAAGAACGTCGTCTTCCTTACCTCGACTGCTGGTCAGGGTGAGGCTCCTCAGAACGGTCGATTCACCTACAAGGCGCTTCACGCCATGCCCGCCTCGGCTATCCCCGACACTGTCAACTACTCGGTCTTCACCATGGGTGACAGCCACTACTGGCCCCGACCCGAGGATGCTCACTACTACAACAAGCCCGGTAAGGACATCGACGCCCGTCTCGAGCAGCTCGGTGCTACCCGTATGACCCCTATCGGTCTTGGTGATGACCAGGATGCTGATGGCTACCAGACTGGCTACAAGATCTGGGAGCCTTTGCTCTGGAAGGCACTTGGAGTCGACACTGTCGAGGTCACCGAGGCTGAGCCTGAGCCCATCACCAACGAGCACATGAAGATTGCCTCCAACTACTTGCGAGGTACCATTGTGGAGGGACTTGCCGACAAGTCGACCGGTGCCATTGCCGAGTCCGATACCCAGCTTACCAAGTTCCACGGAACTTACATGCAGTACGACCGTGACACCCTTGAGGAGCGCAAGGCTGCTGGTTTGGAGCCTGCTTACAGCTTCATGATCCGTGCCCGTATCCCTGGTGGTGTTGTCACGCCTGAGCAGTGGGTTCAGCTCGACGACGTTGCCGAAAAGTACGGTAACCAGACCGTCAAGATCACCACTCGTCAGACCATCCAGTACCACTGCATCATCAAGAGCAACCTCAAGGCTGCCATGCAGGGCATCAACAAGTCGATGCTTGACACCATCGCCGCTTGCGGTGACGTCAACCGTAATGTCATGTGCTCGCCCAACCCAAGCTTGACCGAGTTGCACGAGGATGTCTTCGAGTTCTCCAAGTCGATTTCGGAGCACCTCTTGCCCCGCATGAACGCCTACCACGAGATCTGGCTCGACAAGCAGACTGACAGCTCCAAGCAGCTGCTCATTGGTGGTGTCTTGCAGGACTACGAGCCTCTCTACGGTCCTTACTACTTGCCACGAAAGTTCAAGATCGCTATCGCTGTGCCACCACGCAACGACACCGACTGTTTCGCTCACGACATTGGTCTCATTGCCATCGCCGACCCTGTCACCAAGCGTCTTGCTGGTTTCAACTTGGCTGTTGGAGGTGGTATGGGTGTCACTCACTCGATGAAGGCTACCTACCCTCGTCTTGGTGACGTGATCGGTTTCGTCACTCCCGAGCAGACGCTCGACGCTTGCCGAATCGTCATGCTCATCCAGCGCGACACTGGTAACCGTGCCAACCGTAAGCAGGCTCGTCTGAAGTACACCATCGACAAGCACTGGGGTGGTGCCGACAACTTCAAGGCCGAGGTAGAGCGTCGCTTGGGCTACAAGCTCGCCGAGCCCAGGTCGTACAAGTTCGAGACCAACACCGACGCTTACGGCTGGAGCCAGGACTACAAGGGCAACTACCACTGCACGCTTTGGCTCGAGAACGGTCGTATCAAGGACGAACCTGGTGCGCCCTTCCGTACCGGTCTGCGCGAGTTGTGCAAGATCCACAAGGGTGCCTTCCGCTTCACGCCCAACCAGCACGTGATCGTGTCGGACATCAAGCCGGAGGACAAGGATGCCATTGATGCACACTTGCGCAAGTACAAGATGAACAACTGGGAGCACTCGGGTGTCAAGCTCAGCGCTTCGGCCTGTGTCGCTTTCCCCACTTGTGGTCTTGCCATGGCCGAATCGGAGCGATACTTGCCCTTGCTCATGGACAAGGTTGAGGCCATCTTTGAGGCCAATGGGCTTCGCAGCACTGATACGGTCTTCCGTATGTCCGGTTGTGCCAACGGATGCTCTCGTCCCTGGATGGCCGAGGCTGGTTTCGTCGGTAAGGCTCCTGGTCAGTACGTGATGACGCTGGGTGGTTCGCACAACGGTACGCGTCTGTCCAAGATCTACCGCGAGTCGGTCGACGAAAAGGAGATTCTCGAGATCATGAACAAGCTCGTACCCCAGTACGCACAGAACCGTCTCGAGGGAGAGACGTTCGGTGACTACGTCATCCGCGCTGGTGTCATCAAGCCGACAACGGCTGGTATGACTTTCTACGAGGACATGTGCCCTTCGGATGTTGTTGCTCCTTCGGCGGCGGCTAAGAAGGGTCCTGCCCAGGCAACTGAGCATTACGACCGCTCTTCGTCGGCCTAATCCTCCATGTCAACTCATCGTATCAAAAAAAAAGAAAGACATGGTTTGTCTACCCAAACACATCTCAAAATGCCTGCATTCTTTGCCATGCTTATGTATATAGACGCTGTCACTCGTTTTACCGCGTAGCGTATCTTTCATGTTTCCGTTTTCAATCATAGACCCGGGTTTCACAGTTCCTTGCTCTACGCTTGCGATTCCTCTTTGTTTGCTGGTTTTGTTCTATTAGCGAGATCTATCGATGAATTCTTCTACCGCGGAAGTTTGTAGCGTAACTCCAACTTCTAGGCGTGCGAGTTAGCAGTGGGATCATTCTCCCTCTGAATCTGTTGGGCCAACTCTGAGATTCCTTTTCCCTCCCCCTTCTCCACCTCCTCTGCTTGGATTGTCAAAATCAACCCGCTGCCATCCTGTTTCCACTCTGCACTTACACTTCGGAGATCTTCGACGATGTAATCGGCTTCTTCCTGTTGCATTTTCTCTCCGTCGTGCGTTGTTCTCAACGCCAAAGTTTTAGCTCCCGCTCTCTTACCCGATCTGACACCGGGAGGGGCGTCTTCTACGACGATACATCTCGAAATGTCCTGTTTGCTCTTCTCTGCACCCATCAAATATGGTTGTGGGTCAGGTTTGCCCTTTGTGCATAGATCCGACGTAATGAATACTTTAGGGGGATCGGAAACTCCAGCGGCTGCGAAACCTTGTTGCGCATAAGCCTGGGTAGCAGACGTAACGATGGCCCAACCCCAATTGTCCTTTTCCAGCGCAGTTTGGGGACGAGTAGAGTTGATTTGGTGAAGAAGAGCCTTGGCGCCTGGCATAGCGACGATGCTTCCACCGGCGCCTTTGGCTGCGTTTTCCTTGGCGACGACGAGAATGTTGCCTTCAAACCGGGCTACTTCGGCCGGAATCTGTTCGTCCGGAATGGAAGGAATGAATCGTTTCAGATTCTCAACAGTGCGGTAGCCGTGGCACGTCTGCATAACAAAGTCAAGGTCGAGATTGTATTGTTTGGCAAAAGATGCCCAAGTCGCATTGACGGCAGGGGTGGAATCGATAAGTGTACCATCCATGTCAAAGAGGATGGTGTCCACTTCGACGGTGACTGTTTTGACCATCTTGAATCAAATTCTTCCCGCCCGAGGTATGGATGTGTTGAAAGCGATGTGAAAGGATGCAGAAGAAGGAGTCAAGTCGAGAGGGGACAAGGTGAAAGTGGACAGCGCTTATATCAAAGGGGCGAACGACGGATTGTGAGCGCGTGCAGGGTTCATCCGGAAGAAGTTCCAAGAATGTGTTTCGTCGGCCAAAAAAGTGAGCGAGCGAGCGAGCGAACTTTCGGTCTGGTTACGCAAACCTTCACCGTAGCCGCTACATTGCCGAAATTTCATTGCTTGCCCACGTTTTGCAAAAGAGTCGCAACAACGTGCTGCAACATCTCGAGGCCGTTCTTTTCGACCTTGGTCCCATGTCCGCCTCAGGGATTCAAAGGGATCAATGGCACATCCAATGCTGTACAATATACAGACTTGACTCAAAAGAAGCAGTGCAGATCGACTTCAAAACGCAGATTAGGGTCAGTACGCAGTAAGACCTTTGATCCCGGTGAGACTGACCGGGTTATTGATGCTTTTGCCGACGTCACCGTTGAGACGCACGCTGCTTATGCATTCAGACTTCGTCGCACTCGCAGGGAGGGAGAAGCTCTTCGCATGTTACACAAAGAGGCGATTGGCGTGCTCTCGTGTTCGTATCTTGCGATCCACATTTCATGCCGTGGCCAAACCCTCCTCTTTCTCAGAACGGCAAATTTATTCGCCGATGCCAGATGGATCCCAAGTAGAAACAGCGCGACTTAACAAATAGCGAGATCTTCTCGATTCGAGACGACGTTCCGCACCATGTTTGGCGGCAGACCTTGCCCGTCTCTAGCATCTTGAGATCAACGATCATGATCGTCATGGTGCTGTCAGCCTTCATGTGTTCCGGGTAATCTGAGTTGAAGAGGGATGATGTCGCTACTATATGTGAGAATGGGCAGAGTTGCAAATGACGGAGTGAAGTTCAGTATCGGGAGGGTGAAGATCTCTTGACTGGCCTAAGATCGGCGATATCATGTGTGCACGACGGACCCGAGCCAAATTCTTGTGGCCCTTGGCGCTTTTTTGCCAACACGTGACGCGAGACGAAGAACTATACTTGAGTCAAGCAAAGCGCCAAAATGCTAAGAAATCCAGCTCACCTCTCTCGGCTCCAGATTGCGAAACCTCGAATTTCACCCAAATTCGAGACTGTCGAACATGAGCAAGGCAGCACACCGCTTTACGAGCAAGAAAAGACTGAGAGGTTGGCTCTGTTAGCAAGCGAAGTTTCGGAAGCGGGTGGCTGGCGTGTGAGCGTAACAGCTCCCGGCACCTTTTGGCCAAATTCGAGATTCTGTGTGAGCCAAAGGCTGGTGGTGGGTTGAGCGAGTGAGGCAGGCTTGGTCGCCATCAGCATTCTCAGATTTACCTTTCCCTCATCTTCGACCATCCACACCTCAAGATCATTTCAAAGTACGTATTTGGCATCGACATACGCATCGAATCGCATTCGCATACATTGTCAGTATGATCAGGGAAAGAGAGACAGCATCGACATACAGCATCGACTTCGACATCAGCAGCAAAAGGCAGTAAGGATGGGACGACAATAGCAATGACAGCAACGATACAGCATAGGGCGCAGCAGACAGCATACGACAACATCAGAGATGTAGCATGAACTCCTTTCCATTTATGCCTGGCATCGTCGCAGGCTTGGTATTTGCAGATTCATCACCAATTGACAGCTTGCAGTCAAAAGGGGCGATTCCGAATAGGTTATTTCGGTCAGGACCTGCGACGTGACGAGTATCTCGAGGATGACGGTGCGACCAGCGGAATGATCAGACGATGCAGTTCCAGCAGCTTTGGAGGCATATGCGCTTAGCATCAGACTCGGGACGTGACAAGCACTTGGCAGGACGATGTTTCGACAGAGCATCACACAAGGCGATTGCAACATTATGTCTGGCATGCTTGGACCACATCTGCAGCGTCTGGACAATGCGGATGTCTGGTTCAGGGATATCTGGGTTGGAAGCAATGCGTACGACAATGTATTTGACAAGTCAGACATAGTCAGGCAATCGTAGCATCGGTCGCAAGGTACTTGGTTCAGCTTGCTCAGGAGGATACGGATCGCGCTTGGTGTTGTCACCACCGAGTCTGAATAGGCCCTTCAAATTAGAAGCACATCGCGCGTATCAGCAGCACTTGCAGTCCGAGTCACAGTGCTCCAACGCATTCATCTACCTTAGTCCAACACACACGCCAATCGACCCCTCGACACATTCTACCGCCACTTCGTCGTTGCTGCTCCCACGAGAAGTGATAATCGACGCTACTGTCCCTACAGTGTCTCGCTAAAACCCTCTTGACTCGGAAAGCAAACGCTGTTACCCAGCCGACAATTGCAGGGCCTATTGCTGTCTCTCTTCTCAATTGCGAATTTTGGTGCGAAGAAAATCTCGAAAATGGACACGAGACTGACTTTTCCTTCTTTTTCCCATCACTTCAATCTACACCTCTCAATCATCTACCTATCACCACTATCATCACCACTTCTCCTCTCATTCTCGCATTTTCACTCAAAAGATGGCCGTGAAGCACAACAACATCCTTCACAACAACCACTTCCGCAAGGACTGGCAGCGCCGGGTCAAGGTCTGGTTCGACCAGCCCGGTGCCAAGAAGAGAAGACGCACTGCTCGTGAGACCAAGGCTGCCAAGCTCGGTCTCCGCCCCGTTCAGCCTCTCCGCCCCGCCGTCCGATGCCCCACCCTCCGATACAACACCAAGATCCGCTCCGGCCGTGGTTTCACCATTGAGGAGGTCAAGGCTGCCGGTCTTGGCAAGAAGTACGCCCGCTCCGTCGGTATCCCCGTTGACCACCGTCGCCGCAACAAGTCTGAGGAGAGCCTCAAGCTCAACGTTGAGCGCATCAAGGCTTACCGTGCCCGCCTCGTGGTCATCCCCAAGATCACCAAGAAGAACAAGGACAGCAAGGTCGACCTTTCCAACGTCGAGGCTGTTCGCCAGGTCCAGTCCGTCCTCCCCCTCCCCAAGGGTGCCGAGGCCGAGAAGCCCCGTGCCATCACCGAGGAGGAGAAGAGCTTCAACGCTTTCGAGACCCTCCGCAAGGCCCGTGGTACCCACCGTTACGCCGGCAAGGTCAAGGCCCGTATCGCAAAGAAGGAGGAGGAGGCTGCCAACGCCAAGAAGTAAATTGGGGGTACTTGATCATTTGGTACTTCTTTTGTTTCTTGTCATTGTTTCGCGCTTTCGCCTTTTTCGTTCCATTGCACTCTCCCATCCACCCATTACCACCACCGCCATCGTTTTGCTTCGAGAAAAGTCGACCTTTACTAATCTCTTAGGGTCTGTTACCGATCGACGAGTCGACATGGAGTGGTCACAGCTCATCTAGTGACAGTTGCTTTTCATATCTTGGAGGCGCTGTCCTGTGTATTTTCAGCATATTTCACTTTGTGTGCGTTTATAGCGTACACTACACACACACCACACACACACACCCAAAAATCTAAGAGATGATTCTACGCTATACTGTCTTGTTTGTGTTGCTTTCAGATTGCAGAGATGAGAAAGAGTGTGCTCGGTTACGGCTTTGTTGTGCGAGCGTGCAGAGTATGTTCTGAAGACAAAAGTTGATCTGGCTGCAGGGGCCGACGTTGCGCCGAAGCCGGAGATGAAGCGACCGCCAAGTGAGTGCGAGAAGTGACCCCACAGATTTGAGCTCTTTTTCGAACGTCACTTTTGTATCGGCAAAGTGACAACTCTTCGAGATGGTCTTGCGCCTCCTTTCTCCGCTCGCATTGAGTGACGATTGCTACCCTCCGATCGTTTCGAGGGTTGCGCCGCTGAACACTGTTCGACATCTTTCAGCAGCCTAAGACAGCAGGTCTATCTCGTTGTGGGCTGCGCAAGCTTGTAGGTGGGACAAGGAGGTCAGGTCAGAACGACGAGATGAAACAAAGCTCCCCGTGCACAGCCGCCATTCCTTTCGCTTGCCTCTCTCTATTCTGTCTCGGTGGCGGCACGGACCCCTTCTGGGCTGACCATTTTCCTGTGGCAACTTCATCTCGATCGTCTCCTGCAACCATCGCCGACATCGTTCCCACATCCGGCCAGCGTTGCGAGTGTCGTCAAAGCAAAGTTCATTTGAAGGAAGGCAAAAGGTTTGACCTTGAGATTCACGCCGATTCACCAGCTTGAATGAGATCAAGAGCGAATGATGCCCTTCTCCTCCGTCCCCTCTTCTGTCACTACTCACATCATGGTAGAGAGGATCTTCGGGCTCGGCGTGCACATCGCAATGAGCAGCCAAGCGTCTCGTCGCTTGTTCATCTGAACAAAAGCGATTCAAGTCCGGCATTGATGAGGCGATATGTCTTGTACCCCCTTTTGTTGCATGTTGCATGGTGATCCCACACCAAATGAAGTCAACCTCGTCTCTTTGTCGACTGTCGTCCCATTCCCCTTGTCCTTGCTTGCTCTTGTGACTCTGGTGTGGGCTGAACAGCCTTTTACAGCAGGTATAAGACGGTGCCACCTCTTGAATCTCCCCCTCTCTTCTCCTCTTTCTCTTCCTCACCTTGTCATCCCCCCTTTCCCCTTCCGAAAGCTCACGCTCCCTTTCACTCAGTCGCTCCCTCACTCTTTCCCATACCCCTCTCTGCTTTCCCTCGACACCCTCCAAGAACACAATACAAGAAGCTTGTGTCCTCGTCATACGTACACAAAGCTCTCCGACATCATGAAAGGTCTCATCCCCTTCGTTCTCCTCGCCCTCTTTTTGGGCAGGGTCGAAGTCAATGCTTCTCCCACCTTCGAGTGAGTTTCAAGCGTAACACGCAACCTCATTCCTGCGATCTCCTTCGTGAACAATCTCTGACATTCTCTCGTTGTCTTCTTGCCCTTCCGCCACGCTCAAACAGGTTCATTAACAAACCAGACTACAAAGGGCTCCACGTTTCATTTGGTGAACAGTCCAACCCGTCTACTCCTGGTGCTGTGGCCGCTTCTGCTGGTGGGGGCAGTCAACCCCCAGCCGAAGACTGCCTTGAAGACATTCCAGGTCTCGGCAAGCTCTTTTCGGGTTCTGCTTCCGGCAGCGTTGGCACTCCTTCGTCTGCCTCTCCAGACTCTTCTCCTTCTGCTTCGGACGACAAGACTACCTCTTCATCGTCGACCAAGGACGAGGACTGCGAAGAAGACAAGAAGAAGGACACCTCTTCCTCTTCCTCTGGCGGCAGCGTTGGCGGCGAAGACGACTGCGAAGAGTGCAAGCACAAGTCAGGTGCTGCTCCTCACGAGCCTTTCCCCATCTCGTGCGCTACTGAGGGTGGCGAAGGTTGCCCCGACACCGAGTCCGTTCCCAAAGGCGGAATCTCTTCCGGCGGTACTCCTTCTTCTCCCCCTGCAGAGCAAGGAGAAGAATGCGAGAAGTGCGAGAGCAAGCATTCACCCGACGCGTCCTCGTTCCCCGTCGGCACCACGAAGTCGACGGGTGGCGACAAGGACGAAGATTGCGATGAAAACAAGGACAAGGGTGTCCCCTCTGGGAACACCCCTTCGCCTTCGCCTGCCTCTCCCGAAGAGGGTTCTGACATGCCTTCTTCGCCTGTGCCTGGTAAGAAGGATGAAGATTGCGAAGAGGGCAAGGACAGCACTTCGCCTACTCCTACCTCCGCTAATGCTCCTCCCGTCTACTTCCCCGATGACGGCTCTGACAAGCCCAAGAAGGAAGGTGAGGATTGCGATGAGAACAAGGACAGCAGCGATTCGCCTCTGCCGAAAGGTGGAACTTCGTCTGGCAACGTTCCTTCGCCTTCCTCTTCTCCCGATTCTCCCGAGGAGAGCTCCGAAACGCCTTCTCCCAAGAAGGACGAGGAGTGCGATGAGAACAAGGATGACTCGCCTGCTGTTCCCTCGGGTGGCATCTCGTCTGGGAACACGCCTTCGCCTCCTTCTGGTGGCAAGGACGAGGACTGCGACGAGACCAAGGACTCTTCGCTTCCCAAAGGTGGCATTTCGTCGGGTAACACTCCTTCCACTGCTGCTCCAGAGTCACCTGAGGAGGGGTCCGAGATGCCTTCTATGCCTTCGTCTCCTCCTTCAGGCAAGGACGAAGACTGCGACGAGAAAGCCAATTCTCCTTTGCCCAAGAGTGGCATTTCTTCGGGTAACGTTCCCACACCTGAGTCGCCCGAAAGTGGCGATGAAGACATGCCTTCCACTCCCGCAGCTCCGAGCAGTGGGGGTGACAAGGGTGAGGACTGCGACGAGGACAAGTCTGGTTCCGCTCCTCCGTCGCCCAAAGGAGGCGAGTCGGACATGCCTCCTTCTCCTTCTCCTTACAGTCCTTCGTCTTCTCCCTCCGCCCCTCCTTCTGGTGGCGACGAGGACGAGTCAACACCTCCCCAAGGCTACGCTCCTTCCTCCTCCCCTCGTTCGCCTTCTGGCCCTAGTGGTGGTGACGAAGACTCTCCCGTCGGCCCTCCTGGCTCCTCGGCACCTCCCATGGGCGACGAAGACGAGTCTTCTCCTCCACAAGGCTACGCACCCTCTTCCTCTCCCCCTGAAGGCTACGCTCCCACACCTTCGCCCCGCGTGCCTTTGATGCCATCTGGCGACATCCCTCCCCGCTCTTCTTCCGGCGGTATCCCTCCTTCCATCGCCCCTCCCAGCAGCAGTGGTGGCGGAAGCTGTGGCGCTCCCGCGCCCTTCAAGCACATCGTGAAGGTGTTCATGCCTCCTGCTTGCACTTCGGGCGGTGTTTCGAGCGGTAATGCTGGCTCGCCTGCCATCACTTCGGGTGGAGCTAGCGTTACTTCTGGTGGTCCCAGTGCCGGCTCTGCTGGCTCTGCTGGCGCTGACGGTGCTGACGGTGCTGACGGTGCTGACGGTGCTGACGGTGCTGACGGTG